>JACBWV010000364.1:19965385-20102885 GCA_013435795.1 Chlamydomonas sp. ICE-L | reverse complement strand
CATCTACACTGAAAGCGCCAATGCGCGGCACTGCCCCGAGATCCTGTGGTTCCTCTACTGGTGCCTGAGCTTCTCCCCCGTCATGGAGACTCTTTGGGAGACTCCAGTGGCAGCGTCACAGTACTACAGGGCTCGCCAGAGGCAGCCGCAGCTAAGAAACAAGCATCAGGTGGGGAAAGGGAGGCAGGCAGGGATCCTCACAGAGTCACACCCACACCCACACTCACAATACTGCCACCACCCGCACCCATACCCACACCACCTCCACCACCCATACCCACACCACCACCACCACCCTAGCCCACGCCCACACCAACACCCACACCACCGCCACCACCAACACCCAAAGCACCACCCACACCACCGCCACCATCCACACCACCGCCACCACGACCACCCACACCACCACCACCACCACCACCACCACCCACACCCACACCATCACCCACATCCACATCCACATCCACACCACCACCACCACCCACACCCACACCCAAACCACCACCCCCACCACCGCCACCACCACCACTCATCCCATATCTCTATCCCTCTCCATTACCCCACAAATCAGCCTGGCAATGCAATTTGGCTTCACACTCACTCACTCACTAACTCACTCACGCACTCACGCATGCACGCACTCACGCACGCACGCAGTAACTCACTCACTCACTCACTCATTCACACATACAAACATACAAAAACACACGGACATATCCCCCCCCCCCCCCCCCCCCCCCCCACCCACTCACTGACTCTCACACACACAATCTTCCTGTATTTTTCTACCCCTGGCCTGTAAGTCCACCCACACACGAGCACATGACATGTTTGGTGTCGCCTTGCAGGGTGTGATCTACGAGCTCCAGCACCTGCTGGCCATCTGCGCAACAGAGATGCGACCTGAGGACTTGGGGCGAACAAAGCTGATCACCAAGCGCTTACGCAACACCGACGTGCCCACCGCTGACCGAACTTTGGTGGCTGACCTAGTGGCTTGGGGCGACGGCGGCTACTTCACGGACCATGTCATCACTCCCATCTTCTACGTCATGTCCTACGAGATCGACCACTTGGGAACTCTCAACGTTGAGACGGCACACCGTTTGGGCTACGATGATTTCAACGAGTCCCTTGCGACCAAGGATATTGTTTGGAAGGCGCTGGCGGACTTAAAAGTCAGCCGAGAGAAGGTTTTGTCTTGCACGCCTAACAGCGCGTATATGCTGATGACCAACTTGGGCTACAAGTCCAAGGAGGTGGTGGACACCAAGTACGACCCACAGGTGGGACCTGCCAACAAACATAAACAAACCCAAACAAATCCAAACAAACCCAAACAAACCCAAACAAACCCAAACAATCCCAAACAAAACCAAAATAAACCCAAACAAAACCAAACAGTAGCAACCCAAACAAAACAAACCCGTCCCAAATCAACCAAAGCAAACCAAACCAACCCACAGGTTGCAGCCGAGTGGTGGCGCAATGTAGTATTTGTGAAGACCTACCGAGAGCGTCGCACATGGGCAGCCGTGTACCGCGCGTACTTCAGGGTCTACGCCCTCCAGCTCTGCATCTTCTTTGCACAGCTGTGTATCGCCTTCTACGGATGGGATTGGCGCGCCATCAGCGCCACCATCCCCTTCTTCTGCCTCATGAAGACCATGGAGCGCTGTGCTAACTGGTACATGACGCGGACACCACGTGAGCCGCTGGAAACAGCCCTGTCAAAGATTCTGGACAAGAAGGGCTACTTCCGGCCACTTGGGCCCAAAGCCGATGAGGTGTGTGCTTGGGCCTGGTGTCCTGCTTGTGATTTGTAGGGAACGGCAACATGATATCATATGATGCCATTAGGGGGTGGCAAATAGATGTATAATGCACCAGCATATAGATCTATATAGATCTAGATATAGCAAAATATATATATATATATGGTACATCGGAACCTAAAGGAGGCCTCTGAAAAATTTGGGATATATTTTCCATGTGGTCTGCATCATATTAAGGTGCCTTGTGCCTTCAAAACAAATGCAGGATTTATTTATAGTTTAGTAATCACTTGTGAAGCTCGCTGCCGACGCGGTCATATACTAAACGGTCACGATACAGCCTCCAAACCAACCCAGGCCTAGTCCCCCCTACCCCCATCATCAGTTCATCACCATCAGCAGTTCAGCATACAACAGGTCCTAGGAAAGTCTTTAAACTGTCTAATTTGTACAGCTTCTAGGCAGCTCCCATGGCTGGCTATTCAGCCAAAACTAACGCAAGCTAGTGCACGGGGAGCTGCCTAGAAGCTGCTACTGGTTGCCGAACAGTTCATCATCATCATCAAATCATCATAGTGCCGCGATCGCTTCGCTAGGGTAGTAGACTAGTAGAGTTACTTGGACACATAATGCAATCGCCCTGAATCATCCTCTAAAGGCCATAGGCTAAAGCCCTATTCGCTAGCAGGATAGGAGCACTGTTCCTTAGGACTGTTAGGGGGCCTGCCTCTACCCCCCTTGCATGCCTTCATGTGTGCGTTCGTCAAGTTGCTAATGTTGTTTGGCCTGATGCCAATGTCACAAGCGCGACAAAACAACAGGCAAGGTCCACCTTCTTCAATCTGCGCATCGAAGTTTGCTCCCCAGTTAGAAGCTGGTGGGGCTTTCTCGAAAATGGCCAAGACGGCTGTAGGCGACTTCCGATCGCTCTCATAACTTTATAACTTTTTAAGGCGGCTTCATTCAGAAGGCTATTTGCCATTTTCATTTGGAACAGTGCGAAGAAAGGGAATAGCAAGTTCTAGGAACAGTCGACGGCTCAAAATGCCCATATAGATCTATATTGATATATCGGGACCAGGGGGGGCGTCGGATAAGGGATATCGATAGATCTATCGGCTTTGCGAATAAATATATGTATATGTGCCAAATATTGGAAAATAGGCTCGACCATGTGAGCACTCCGTTCATGAGGGTTGATGACTACCATACCTCTGCGGCATTGTTATACCGAGTGGAATTGAACCACCTTCTCTAATCATGGCGAGAAGCATTTTTCCATAGTATCCAAGTTAGAAACGACCAAGTGAAGCAATCGCACCCGTGGAGTTCCTCCCCTGCCCTCTTGAGTTGCGTGACAAGCTGACCAGCTGGGGTCATGGGCACTTTCTGACCCGGGGTTGTTTTTGCCTCCTGACGGGGATTGAACCTTGGTTGTTTTTTCGCCCAGGGGTACCAAATATTGGAAAATGGGCTCAACCATGTGAGCACTCCGTTCATGAGAGTTGATTTCTACCATACCTCTATCATCTATATATCGGTCTATCCAGGTCTATCATATATATATCGGTCTTTGCCTCTCCCTAGATATCATTTCATGATATGATATCATGTGATCATATGATATGATATGATGCCGGCAGTTTGACTAGGCCACAGTTACCATTTATATACAATATTATATTATGCAATTTGGATGATATCATATGATATCATACTCACCTTAGTCCAACATCATTATATGATATGCCGGTCCCTAGTGATTTGTATGATTGTTACAACTCCTCCGCTGTTTGGGATGTGCCAGGGTTGTATGTTGTTATGTTGTATCAGTCCAGGGGTAGCCAAATAGGCTCATGAGACTTTTGCAACCATGATATCATGAGGGCTAAAACGAAAAAAACTGATGATCTGAACCCCGAACAATCGTTTTACAGGGACAGGGGCCCTGAGTTCGTGCTACAGCGATGATTTGATTTTACGATTTTAATTTATTACTAACCAGCCTAATACATCTTGTCGCTTGCTTTATTTTTTCTACTTTTATTTTTCTGTATTCTGACTGGTTTGCCCGGCATGCTTTAGGTTACACCTGTTGTCTTTTGCAATATTTTGTTGTGTGGTATTTTGTTCACCTTTTTTCTGTTGTTTTCTGACAGCCGTGTGCTCACATGAGTACTCAAGAAGAAATGACACACCGGCAGCACTTGCTGTACAAGAGAAGCCATGCTTGACTTGTAATTAGGGCTTTTCCCACATTATAAGCCTCATTCGCAAGTGTGGGCAAAACCCACTCTTGAACCACACAAAAACCCATACTTACCCCCCCACCCACCCACCCACCCACACACACCATCACACCCACCACTACCACCATATACCCACACCCGCACCACAGAAAGCTAAAAGCTGCCTAATACTTGCTAGTACCGCCCAGAGGGCCGGTACTTGGAGTGCCGCCCAGAGGGCCGGTACTTGGTAGGGGGCCCACTTGAAGCTGCCTAAGACTTGGAGTACCGGGCCCTCTAGCTCTGGGCGGTACCCGCAAGTCTGAGGCAGCTTTTAGCTGCCTAATACTTTAAGTACCGGCCAATTCCTAAACTTTGTTTTGGGATTAGGGACAGCCACAGGCTGTCTAGGTCTTGCCATGGGGAAGGCAGTTGCAAGAGGATGGGCAGTCTAAAGAGTTGATAGCTGCTTAAAGTGGCCCCCTAAGGGGGCCGACTTGCGAGGACTGTCCAGAGGGCCGGTACTTGGTCTATTATTCTAAAAAATCACCACACCACACCATCCACGCCCATCTCCAACTCCTAACCCTGTCTACCTTTCTTTTGTTCTTGTTGTTCTTGTTGTGACATGTGTTTGCCCATATGAGTGCACAAGAGTAGCTAACCGAACGGAGGCAGCTGCTCCAGAAGATGCATGAGACAAGCCACACCCACACACACACCACTAGCCCCCCCCCCCCCCCCCCCCACACACACACACCACCACCACGACCACACACACACACCACACAAACCCACACCACTTCCACCATACACCCACTCCTAAGCCAAACTAACTTTCTTTGTGTTGTTGTTTTGACAGGTGAGTGCCCACATGAGTGCTCAAGAGCAGCCCACCAACCGGCGGCAGTTGCTGCAGAAGATGCATGAGACGAACCACACAAGTGGGAAGGCGACACAGAGTGAGAAGACGCAGATCTACAAGCTGGCCAAGACGGTGCAGACACAGCGCCACTTCCGTATTGAAGGGACCCCCCTGTATGGTATTTTTGGGATCGTAGAGTGGCCTCTCATCTTCGGCTTCATTTTAGCATGGTACATCATTCAGTTTAAGGACACTCCCTCCATTCCCCGACTGGGCCCCCTGGCGCATGACTTCTGGATGTTCTTTGCACTCATCTTCGTTGTCTACTGGTTCCTGCACTTCTTGATCACAACCAGGGATGGCTATTGCATCAGCCTGACCGAGGCGCTGGGAATGCCCGATTGGATCAAGATCATGTCTTCCCGACCCAATCCCGTGAGCTGGCTGACTGCACCTATGAAGATGCAATGGCCCAGCTTCTTCCAGAATGCTTTCTTCTGGGTCATCGTCTTCGCCATGAAGATCCCCTTTGACTACTTTGTGCTTGCCAAGCCGACTGTCCTTCCTGTCTTGGCGATGCTTGAGAGGAACTTCCTGGGATGCCCCGGGGGACTTAATGACTCCTACAAGATCGGGGCTCTCGAGCTGCCGTGCTTGGGTGGTGATTGGATTCTCATCTTCCTCCGTGTGGCTCCGTTTGTTGTCATCGTGCTGTTCGATACCAGCTTGTTCTATCAGATCACGGTGACGCTGTTTGGCATGTACCACGGTCTGTTCAAGCTTGACTTGGGTGTCATTTCCACCTGGGATGACCTGGTTAACGCGTTCCATGGGGCGCCTAGCAGGTGGTGGGATAGGTGCATGAGTGAGCTGGGCAACCAGAACCAGAAGCTCCTAATGAGGCAACGTGTGGTGGACACCATGCAGTTTGGAACCGCTGGCGATTCTAAGAACGTCGTCATTTCCGATGGACTGATGTTCAAGGTGAAGCTGATTACCCCGGAGGAGATGCGCTCCAAGACGAAGAAGCCCAAGAGCAAGGGCGACGCTGCTACGGACAAGAGCTTCACCAGCAACCTGCGAGACAAAAGCTTTGCAGCTAGCGTGGTCAGCATGTTCTCCCGCGTCTCACACCGCAGGTAGTAGTGGGGGGAAGCTGCTCACCACTTACCTGCTCAGCAATTCATTTCCTACACCACCTAAACCTAAACCATTATCCTAAACCATAAGCCTTAACAACTTAAACAACCTAAACCCAAGTGCTGACCAGCTAAGTGCTGACCAGATACGTGCCGACCTGATACGTGCTGACCAGCTTAGTGCAGACTAGATAAGTGCTGACCAGATAAGTGCTGACCAGCTTAGTGCTGACCAGATAAGTGCTGACTAGATAAGTGCTGACCAGATAAGTGCTGACCAGCTTAGTGCTGACCAGATAAGTGCTGACCAGTTTAGTGCTGACCAGATAAGTGCTGACCAGCCAAGTGCTGACCAGATAAGTGCTGACCAGCTTAGTGCTGACCAGATAAGTGCTGACCAGATAAGTGCTGACCAGATAAGTGCTGACCAGTTTAGTGCTGACCAGATAAGTGCTGACCAGCCAAGTGCTGACCAGATAAGTGCGGACCAGCCAAGTGCTGACCAGCCAAGTGCGGACCAGATAAGCGCTGACCAGCCAAGTGCCGACCAGATAAGTGCTGACCAGATAAGTGCTGACCAGCTTCCCCCTACTTGTACCGCAGGGGCTATGCAGCCAGCCGCTCAACTGGGATCTCTAAGGTTACCACCGTTCAGAAGCGCATGCCTAGCATGGCAGGGGCACAACTCATGAGAGGCGTGGCCCTTCAGCAGGAAGATGATGAGCGAATGTCCAACAGCTTTGTCGATACTCATGGCCGCTTCGCAGTGGCCAATCCTCTAGCCCTGGCAAAGCACCAGGCCATGTACCAGAAGGACCCTGAAGAGGCTGAATCGCACGGTACGGCCGGACTTGCAGGCAACCTTGCGCGAAGCTTTAAGCGCGTGGCTACGTTTTCCGGTGTGAAGGACTTCACCGGCAACGGAGCTTCAAGCTTCAATGCTGCTGAGTTGACTGAGCACCCCAAGTTAAGGCACACGGCAGGTCCTGAGACCACGGCTTCCAAGATTTCCAATGCTAAGGGTTTAAGAATGGGCCGACAAGCCACTACCAGCTTCAGCGGCCGCCAGAGCTCCTTCCACGCCCCGCCCTCTAGGTGGGTTCACACCATCCCACCTTCACACCACCTTCACACCACACCACACAACACCACACCACCTTCACACCACCTTCACACCACCTTCACACCACCTTCACACCACACCAACTTCACACCACACCACACCACACCACCTTCACACCACCTTCACACCACACCACAACCACCATTCACAACCACCTTCACAACCACCCACACCACACCACACCGCGCCTTCACACCTCCCACCTTCACACCCCGCATCTCCCCACTGTTCACCCACCTTCAGCACACCACACCACCTTCACACGACCGCCCAACCTTTAACCTCCGTTCCAGTCCCCAACCTTGCCACACCCACCTTCACACACCAGCTGCCACCTTTACACACTTCACACACCACCTTCACACCACATCTCAACCACCACCCACCTTCCAACCACCTTCACACCACCTTCACACCACCTTCACACACCCCCACACCCCACCTTCATCAACACCACACCACCTTACACACCTTCACACCACCCATTTCACACCACCCCCTATCACCTGCCACCTTACACGACCACCTTCACATCACCTTTTCACAGTCAGTGGCCACCTTCACTCTGCGCGACCTCGTAACCCTATATCTCACACCACCTTTAACTCACCTTCACACCCACCTTCACATAGCCACCTCACACCACACCACCACCTTCACACCAACCACACCGCACCACCTTCACACCTCCCACCTCACATCACACCACCTTCACAACAGACACACCCCGACCTTCTAAACCAACTTCACACCACCTTCCACACCTTCACACCACAACCACCTTCACCCCACCATTCACCCACCTGGCACAACCACCTTCACAACCCACATCCACCTTCACACCACCTTCACCCACCTTCCACCACAAACCGACCTTCACACCACCTTCACACCACCAACCTTCACACCCCTCCACACCACCTTCAACTACCACCTATTCATGAATTCACACACACACCAGCCGTTCCCCAGAACCAACCTGTAAACCAACCTTCCACCCCACTTCACACCACCATTCCACACCAACACCACCTCTCACACCACCTACACACTCACCTCAACATCCACACCACAAACAAGCCTCACCACCTTCACAACCACTTCACCACACGCCATCTTCACTCCCACCTTTAAAAACCCCCTCACACCAACCCTCAACACGCACCCCACCTTCACACCCCACCTTCCACACCCCCTTTCAACACCTTTCACACCCACCTTCCACAGGGAGCCCCCTTCCCCCACCCCACCACCTTCCCCCCACCTCCCAGACCCCCCTCCCCCCCACCTTCACACCACACCACACCGCACCACCTTCACACCACCTTCACACCACACCACCTTCACACCACCTTTAAACCACCTTCACACCACCTTCACACCACCTTCACACCACACCACCTTCACACCACCCTTCATCACACCCACCTCACACCCACCTTCCCAGTGTGTACACCTTTCACACCACCCCACACCCACAACACCACTACCACAACCACATCACCACCACACCACACACCACATTCACACCACAACCACCCCACAACCACACCGACCACCCTTCACGCACACTACAACCACACACACCACACCACCCCTTCACCCCCCACACCACATCCTTTTCACCCACCCACCACCCCCCCCCCCCGGCCACCTTCTCGACCCCATATCCCCCCTTCCCCGCTCCCCTACCACCCCCCCTTTCACCCCACCCCTACCCCCACCCTCCACTTCCCCCTACTCCCCCACCCCCTTCCCCCACCCACCCCCCCCTTCCCCCCTCCCCCCCCCCCCCCTCACACCCCCCCTTTCCCCCTCCCAATTCCCTCCCACCTTCACTACCCACCTTCCACCCCCACACCACACTGCACCAACCTTCACACCACACTACCACACCACAACCCACCTCACAACCACCTTCACACCACACCACCTTCACACACACCACACCACACCACCCCCACACCACACCCACCACTCCACACCACACCCCCTTCTCACCACAACCACCTTCACACCACACCACCGTCCACACCAAACCACAACCACACCACAACCACCTTCACCCACCACCACAACCACACCAAACCACACCACAACCACCTTCCCACACCACACCGCCACCTTCACACACACCACACCACCTTCACCACCTTCACACCACTCTTCACACCACCACACAACCACCTCACACCACACCCGCCACCCCACACCACCTTCCGACTCACACCAACCCACACCACACCACACACACCACAACCCCTTCACACCCACTTCACACCACCTTCACATACAACCACCCTTCACACCACCTTTCACACCACTCACACCACCATTCAAACACCCTTCACCACAAGCCATTCTCACCACCTTCACACCACCTTCTCACCACCTCACACCACCATTCAAAACACAAACCACAACCACATAACACCCACACCACACCTCACACCGTCCCCTTTGTACACCACCTCTTCAACAACTACCGCTACCGGTCTCCACACGCCACACCCACCACCCACACCACTTACACACCACCTTCACAAACCACCTTCAGACCACACCACAACCACAACCACACACCACACCCCTTCACACCACCTTCAAACCACACACCACCCACACCAACCAACAACCACCTTAACCCACCTTCTCACCACTTCAGTCACACCACCTTCACACCACCTTCACACCACCTTCACACCACACCACCTTCATCCCCATCCCCCCCACCCCCACCCACACATACACCTTAGGGTCCCTCAAGGACTTAACGGGCCCCCCGCTTCATAATCCTCCCTTTCCCCCCCCACACACAACCCACCTTCACCACCACCTTCGCACCACCACCTTCATCACACCACCTTCACACACACACCCACAACCACACCACACCCACACCACCTTCACACCCACCTTCCACCGACACCAACTACACCACACCACACCCACACCCACCACACCCACACCACACCACCTTCACACACCTTTCTGTCTTACCACCTTCATCCAAAATCCACCTTCAAACCACACCCACACACAACCACCTTCACACCACCGTTCTCACACCTTACACACCACCTTCTCCCATCCTTCACACCCACCTTCACTCCACCTTCTCACCACCTCACACCACCTTCAAACACACCACACCACACCACCTTCACACACCTTCTAACCACCTCAACGACCACTTCACAACCACCTGTCAAACCACAACCACACCGACACCACAACACCTTCACACCACATTTAAAAAAAACCACCTTCACACCACATACCACCCTTCATCCCCTCCCTCCCCCCCCCCCCCCCTCCCTCTCTCCCCCCCCTCCCACCACTACACCTCTTAGGCCTCAAGGACTTTCACGTGCCCCCAGCTTCATAATCCCCCCCCTCCTCCCCCCCCCCCGCCCCCCACACACCACCTTCCACACACCACCTTCATCACCCCCCGCACACAACCACCTTCACCCCCCACACACACACCACCTTCAACACCACCTTCCACACCACCTTCACACCCCCCCACACTCCACCGTCACAACCCCCCACACACCACAACCTTCACACCACCTTCAACACCTCCCGCCACACAGCCACCTTCAACCACTTCACACCACCTCCTTCCCCCCCCCACACACCACCTTCTCACCACCTTCAGTCACACAACACACCACACAACCTTCACCCCCTCCCCCACAACCACCTTCCAACCCACCTTCACCCCCCTCCACCACACCACCTTCACCCCCCCCCCCCTCCCACGCCCTGCACCCGTCCCCCCCCACACCTTAGGGCCTCAAGGACTCTTTGTCTCAGGTGCCCCCTAGCTTCACAAGCGTGCATGCGTGTCTCAACCCTTGCCTGTCCAGGCAGGTGAAGGCAGGAAGAGCAGCAGCTGGTTCAGGGCAGTGGGGCAGCTGGTCCAGGGCAATCGGGCGGCAGCAGCAGCAGCAGCAGCAGAAGAGGAGGAGCCTGATCCCCCGTCACCTGTCTCCGTTCCCCAGAAATGCGTCTGGCATTCACTCATGTGGTGCAAGTGCTGTCTTTCAGTGACTCTCAGCTCAAACATGCACACTGTACACCAGAGTGACAAAAAAAAAAAATCACTCACACTTGGCAGGCTCTTCGGCTGCGGGCTTTCGAGGGGGAAGCCGCCCGGTGGCCGAAGGTGCAGGCTTCGAGCCAAGTGGCGGACCCATTGCTGAAGCAGTGGAGGAGAGAACAAGCTTTGTTCAGCGCATGATGAGCAACGTCTCCAATGTAAGCGCTTGAATCTATTCTAGTAACTAACCAACTAACCAACTACAAAAGGCTCTTTCCATACTGAAAGTGTCATACGTCTCTACTTAATCTACACTGGGTGTTTTTTTAATCCATATTAGTATTTTTGGCAGAGCCCCCCCTCCTGGAAGGCGCAAGCCCCCAGATTCACCCAATTGTCCGTTTGTCCGACCGACCAAAATTGAAGCCTGACACGTCAGCCAACTGTCTCATAACTAACTGGCTTCGGTCAGCTCCATCGTTGCCACCTGTCGTTCCGTTGCTAACATACTCCGCCAATTTTACGCTTCGCTTGCGACGCTGCATAGGACTTGTCTGATTGACTATAAGCCTGCATAACATTAGGTCCTCAACTCTTCTTACCTGGTTTAAATGTGCAACAATTTTTTGTCTCGGGTTTCACATAGGCTGCTTTCCACCCCTTCCCAGCTAACCTCCCCCCCCCCCCCCCCACCCCCCCCACACACCACCGTAGCCTCCCCCCCCCCCACCGCCCCCCCAACCCCCCCCTCCCCCCCCCCCCCCCCCCTTTAAACTCCCCCGTGCAATTTTATCGTTTCAGGTTTCACACCCTAGTGTTGCTTTCCCCCCTCCCGCTAAACCCCCCCCTCCGCCCCCCCACCCACCCCCCCCCCCCCCCACACACACACTCACCCATCTCCACACACGATCCACCTATCCACACACCGTAGCCCCCCCCCCCACCCCCCCCACCAGCCACACCCCACCCCCCCGTCCCTCTTCACACACCCCTCTACCTTCTAACCTCCCCCCTTTATACCTCCCATCACCCCTCCGTAGTAATTTCATTTGAGTTTCAGTGTTTCACCTTGTGCTTCAGGCCCCCACTTGCGTCCAGCGGGTCAAACCTGTGACCCCCTCTCCCCCCAACACCTACCACACACACACACACACACGTGTAAATTTATGTTTCCGGGTTCACCTAGGTTGCCTGTAGCACCCAAGGCTCCAGCTGAGGAGGGTGATGAGATGGACGTGCGCGTGAAGAAGACCACCCTGGCACCGCCGCCTACTGGCTTTCTTACTAACAGGAGCCTTTCCGTGGAGCCCCGGACAACACGTGGGAGGCACTCGAAACTCAAAGGTGCCAGCACTCACAGAATGAGGACATGACGGAGGGTGGTCAGCAAATTGGGTTGATCATGAAGAGGGGAGCGTGGACTGCGGGGCGTGACCCACACGTTCTCCACGACAGTCCTTTCCGTGGCACACCCCTGAATGATGTACACAGACGCGGCACGCCTCACCCAACGAATGCGGGTATTTTAAAAGGCAAGTCAGGAGCAGGTGTGTCCCCTACTCCTGCCGCCCTAGAGACGAATCGGAGTGGTGACGGCTACGAGGCGGGGGCAACAGGGTCTCTTCTCTGCCAAGTCCACCCTTTTAAAGCTGCTCAAGCCTCGCCTGGCGCCAAGGCATAGGCTGAAGTGTGCCAGCTATGATTTACAGGAGAGCTTCAGCTCCCAAGTCCCAAAAAGGCGGACCCTGACCCGATGAGCAGGCTTGACAGCAACGCCAGCTTTATGAGCGGGGCCCTGCCAGACGCATTACCATGCGAGGACGAAGCCAGACCGCTGGCCTTAGTATGAGGTGTCACGCAGTGGGGGTGCAGCACACTTGAGATGTAAGTTATGGTTCCAACTCGCTTTTTCAAAACCACCCCCCCCAAACTAACTGACTCAACAATGAACGCACCAACAGACAACTATTAAGTGACTAACACACACACACAGAAACAGACAAACGACTAACACAGAAACAGACAGACAGACACTCAAACAGACAGACAGACAGACAGACAAACTGACTAACACAAACACAGACACACAAAAATACAGCTGACTAACACACACACAGACACACAAACAGGCAAATAGACAAACTGCCTCACACGCACACACACAAAAAGGTGTATGCAAGAGTGGCTCTTGAAATGCTCGCTCTCTGTCAACCGCCCCGCTGTTAACCACCTTGTCTGTGTGCCACACACACACACACACAGGTAGGGGAGCAGATCATGCCCTGGAATGCCTTTTGCACACAACCTCACCACCATACATACACATAAATACAACTCCCTAGCCCATTGTGACCACACTTCCTTATCGCGGACCCAATTGTCCAAAACCCTTTTACTGCACTCTCCATTCCCAGTTTTCCTCAGTCTTAGTCTCTCCTCGTCCCTCTCTCTCTTCCGCTCTCTTTTCTCTCATTTCTCATCTCTCTCTCCCCTCTCTCTCTCTCTCACACGCATCTCTCTCTCTCTCTCTCCTCCTTTCTCTCTCTCTCCTCTCGCTCCATTACCCGCAAATCAGCTGGCAATGCAATTTGGCTTCACACTCACTCTCACTTCACTCACTCACTACAACCGCAGGGACATCCCCCCCCACACACACACCACCGCCCCCCCCCCCCACAAAACACACACCAAACTCACATCTCCTCACGTCCCTCACATCACTCACTCTCTCACTCTCACTCACGCTCACTTCACTCACTCTCACTGCCACTCACTCACTCACTCACCCACGGCACTCTCACTCACTCACTCCCATCTTTCACCTCACTTCTCACTCACTCTCAACACATCACTCACTCACTCACGCACTCACTCACTCCTCACTCACCTCACTCTCACTCACTCACTCACTCACATCACTCACTCACCTCTCACTCACTCACTCACTCACCTCACGCACTCACTCCTCTCACTCATCACATCCTCACATCCCTCACCTCACTCACTCTCACTTACCACTCACTCACTCACTCACTCACTCACTCACTCACTCATACCTCACTCTCCTCCCATCGCTCACCACTCACCTCACTCACACCTCACTCACCCTCACTCACTCACTCACTCCTCACTCCCACTCACTCACTCCACTCTCACACTCACTCACACCCTCACTCACTCCTCCCGATATCACTCACTCTCACCGTCCCTGGCCACCTCTCACCCCTCCTTCCACTCAACATCACACTCTCCTCAACACTCACCTCATGTCCTCTGATCCCACGTCACCAGCTCTGTCACACTCAACTGCACTCACGTCACTCTCACTACACAATCACCTCACCTAGGCTGAGTCACTCACTTTGCACTCATTCGGTTCTCACTGGCGCGCATTCTCGCTTCACCTCACCTCCATCACTCTCACTCACTCACTACTCACTCACATCCACTCATCCTCACTCACCACTCACTCACATCACTCACTCACTAAGTTAAACCATACTCACTCACTCCCCTCTCAACATCACCTCCACTCGACATCACGTCCCATCTCACGAACAGACCATCACCTCACCCCCTCACTCAGCCTACGACTCACCTCACTCACTCTCACCACTTGTCCTTCACTCACTCACTTCCTGAGTCCCACTCATCTCACTCACTCTCACTCACATCACTCTCCTCACTCACCTCACTCTCCAACAGTCACTCACTCACTACTCACCCCACTCACTCACCTCCACTAAACTTAGTCTGAGTCTAATCACTCTCCACTCACAGTGGGTCACTCACGTCACTCACATGATTACTCCCACTCTCACTCACTCATCCACTCACTCCATCACTTCACACTCACAGTGCACGCACTTCACTCTCACTACTCACGCACGCACTCACGTCGTCACTCTCACTCTCGACTCACCTCGACAGGTAGACAGAGCACCTCATGATGTGGAACGCCTTTGCCATGGCTTGGGACGAGGTGGTGAGTGACCTGAGGGTAGCCGACTACATCAGCAACCACGAAGTCGACCTGCTTAAATTTGTCAGGCTGGAGGATGGTAAGGCACTAGGCTTGCGACCAATCTTGCTACCAACCTTCTTCTACGCGGGTCAGATCCGAAAGGTGGTTGACACGGGCTTCACAGAGCCGGCTCAGATCATGGTGCTCAGTGAGCTCCGTGTGCTGCTGGTCTGGCTTGGATGCCAGCTAGGTTTCATGAGCGGGAAGCACGCCCATGTCATCTTGAAGTGCTCCCTCTTCTCCGGGACCATCAACGTGAAGCACATGAGCCTCAGGAAGCAGGTGGGTGGTTGGGTGGGTGAGGGTATATATGAGTCTGTATATGTGTGTATATATGTGAGTGGGTGGGTATATGTGTGTATATATGAGTCTGTATATGTGTGTATATATGTGCGTGTGTGTGTGAATGTGTTTGTGTGTGTGTGTGTGGTGGGGGGGAGTTATATGTGTGCGTCTGCCTGATGATGTGTATTTGACGAAATCAGTCGCTGCTTTTTGTAAGCATTTGTCCCATTCTCTCATCTCCTCTTACTGTTGATTTATCTTCTCACTGCTTAGATCCTTTTACTCACTGCCCAGAAAGATGCTTTTATTTTGTTAGCCCCCCACACACCCCCCACCCCCCCACACACACACGCACTCACACACACGCACACACCTACCACCACCATAGGCCTTTGACGCGCTAGTTACCTTCATGACTCAACTAGAGGCAATGTGTAAGCGGAAGGACGTCCCATACGACGTGCAAGGCTTTGCTGACAAGCTGAACCTCGTCCTCAAGGGAGTGGAGTCAGGTGGGTCCATTATATATATATATGAAAATTATTGGAAGTTAGCTCATTTAACAGAAAATGATCTCCTCTTGCACATTACATCAGTAACACCCCATACAAATGAGTGGATCCAGAGAAAACGTAACATTTCAGCTTCCCATAGCCAGCCCATAGCCAGCCAGCCTAGTTGGGTGGTCTCATTGGAGTGCTGAAAATCAATCAAGATCATGACGAGATAGTTCACTGAGAGTATCGAATATCTAAAGAGACGTCAACTTTGGATGGCAAGTCGACTGCCTTGCCTTATGGGAGTCGTTGTGAACCCCTCGAGCAGTACCCCTCGCCCAGCCTCGGCCTACTTGGTTCCTACCCCCCCTATATGCAATGCATGATGAACGCGACATTGCCAATAGACTCTCCTCACAGATACGCTTCGATCTGTCGAATTCCTCACGTTAAACGACTCACTCATTAAAAAGTTAGAAATTTCTTGAAAAAGGTTGAAAAAGGTCTTGAGGGGGGGGGGGGGGGGGGGGGGACCCAGAAAAGGGTCTTCAGAATTTCACAAAATGTTCGGAATCGACCGCTTACACCTTCCTCTAACCGCTACCACTTCCCGAAACACGCACACCGACCTCGCCGGACGTGGTATGGCGCTTGTCGTCCTCCTGACTCAGGTAAATGCCATGTGCAAGAGGAAGGATGTTTTATATGGCCAAGTCCTATGCAGCGTCGCAAGCGACGCGGAAAATTGGCGGAGTGTGTTGGCAACGGATTGAAAGGTGGCAACAATGGAGCTGACCGAAGCAAGTTAGTTACACGACAGTTGGATGACGTGTCAGGCTTCAATTTTCCGGTCGCACGGACAAACGGACAAATGGATAAACATGGGGGCTCCCGCCCCCTTGAAGAGTATATATGTGCAATGTATATATATGTGCAATGTATATATATGTGCAATGTATATATATGTGCAAGAGGAAGGATGTCCCATATGACTCGCAAGGCTTTGCTGACAAGCTGAACCTGGTCCTGAAAAGAATGGAGTCAGATGGGTCTTGTGGTTCATGAAGGTAGTTTAGGTATATTGGATGTTTGCTTGTTGTAAATAGGCATATGAGCTCCCTCTACTACCCCTCCCTCCCCCCCCCACCCACACCCACCCACACACACACACACACACACACACACATTCCCCGCCCCAACCCACCCATGTAGAGTGCTATGCCGTGTTAAGGCTCACGAGGCTAACAAGATGGAGGACGAGGATGTGGCGAGTGCATCCACCCACCCTTGGACTCAACCCAACCCTGGGTCCCAAACCTAAACCCACCCACCCCACCCCACCCCACTCCATCCCACCCCACTCCATCCCTGTAGAGTGCTATGCCGTGTACAAGGCTCGCGAGGCTAACAAGATGGAGGATGAGGATGTGGCAAGTGCATCCACCCTGCTGGAGGTGGTCCAGGAGATGGCGGCTGACCTGCGAAAGGATCCCGATGCCATCAGGCTCAACTTGAGGTTGGCTGTAAAAGGAAACCAAAGTGATATGGATCCTGAGAGCATCCTCAAGGTGGTCACCACCATCAAGAAGATGTTGATCACTGCCGCTGCTCAGGCCACTCCTGGCAGCGAGGAAGCACAACGCATCTTAGGCTTCTTTGTCAACAGTCTAAACCACCCCGCCCTCAGGTTAGCATCTTTTTCTTGTTTTTCTGTTTTTGTTCGTGATGTTCAGAAGTCCCCCTTGACTCTGTCAAGCCACGGCCACATTTGGAATCCAGTGGGCACCAGGAGACATGTAATTATCATCATCATTATCATTAATTATTATTTTCATCATCATTACGACAACCACCACCACCATCATTACCACAACCACCACCATCACCACCACCATCATCACCACCACCACCACCACCTCAATCAACACCACCTCAATCAACACCACCTCCATCACCACCACCACCTCCATCACCACCACCTTCACCTCCACCACCACCACCGCCACCACCGTCATCACCACCACCACCGTCATCACCACCCCCACCCCGCCTCCACCCTCAGCCGCCCCTCCGAGCTGCTCAAGATGCGTAGCTGGTCCATTCTCACCCCGGCGTACGAGGAGGACGTGCTCTATGCGCTCGAGACCAAGCAAGCAGCCAAGGAGCTGCACCTAGAGCCCAAGAAGGGGCTTGCTGACCTCTTGACTGAGACCACTGACAACTTCTCAACGATGGCATACCTGCGCTCCATGTTCCCCGAGGAGTGGGACAACTTCAAGGAGCGAATCGCCACGATGCCTAACAGCCCTCAGGACATTGACTACAAGGCAGTGACGGAGGTTGACTTTGCCCCTGGGGGTGTCTTGTACGACATGAGGACCGAGATCCAGCTATGGGCGTCTTACAGAGGCCAGCTTCTTGCACGCACCGTGCGTGGCATGATGTGCTATGAGCAGGGCATCCGAGTGTTGTGCCGCATGGAGCATCCAAAGCCCCATGGAGTGAGCGAAAAGCAGTACCAGCAGTTTGAGGACACGCTGGTGCAGTCCAAGTTTGAGTATGTCGTTGCTGTACAGGTGGGATGTGTACCGCCTTAGTATGTATGTATGCATGTACTACCATTGTATGTATGCATTTATGTATCTTTCTTATCAACGGGAGCACTCCAGGATTCACTCGTTTTTGTAAGGCTCACATTTCACTGCTCACTGTGTATTGTCCTGCCTATTCAAATGTATGTATCTTTCATGATGCATGCTGCTTCTGCATCAACCCAAGGACACATAGGGCACTATGTATGAGGTCGTTGCCTGCTGGTGAACCGTTACCCTACGCCTGCAGACAACACAACCAGGCCTTACTGATACGAGCACCTTGGGCGCATACCTGCTCGGTTCACTCTGCTGGGCGGGCGAATGTAGGGGGCATGAAATGGGCAGTGGGATAGTGTGTACCGTACAGTCTATAAGTAGCCACTCAGGGTATAGAGACTTGCCCAACCCCAAACAATCAAGATCAACTCTAGTTGTGTAGGTGGGGCATACTGAAAGAAACACTGGGTGAACTCGTGTGCGACAGCGCCATGAGCAAGGTCAAGGTAGTCAACATGGAGCTGAGGCGTTTGTTTTGAGCTGTGGACCGTAATATGCTGCTTTCCTTAGCTTCCAGCTGTCAGAGAAGTGTGAACAACAGCATAGCTTTTCTTTTCAGCTACCAGCAGTTGCTTCTAGGCAGCTCCCGAAAAGCTGATGCTAGCACCCCGAAGGCTACTAGGAGCACTAAGGTGCTGAAGACGATGGTCCTTTCCTTACAAAATCCCCTGCCATCATCTCAATCCTGTAATTGCATTCCCCATCCCCCCACCCTGCAGACTTATGGGCGCAACCGAAGCAGTAACGACCTGAGACTGAGATGGCTTGCGCATGCTGTGGACATCCTCATTGACAGGTGAGTAGTGGTGTTTTTCTTTTCGGCTACAAACAGCAGCTTCTAGGCAGCTCCTCTGACTGGCCATTTTTATGATATGTGAGGTATTGACATGTGCGTAGCTTAAAGCGCTTGCTGCCTGAGCTGCATATTAACACATATGTTTGCCACCGTTTCTTTTGGGAGGCTACGCATGGGAGCTTCCAGCTAGCTCCATCAATCAGCCATTGGGTCAAGCCCACAGCGTGCAGCTTCTTTTGAATGCTTGTTATGTCTCCTTTTAGACACACTAGCTAGCTTCAGGTTTTGCCCAATGACGAGGAAAGGGAGCTGTCTAGAAGCTGCTACTCGTAGCCCAAAACAGAAACAGTGCTGTTCACGCGGTATACCTCAAGAATGTGATGAAATAATGATGCTTACCCCTTATGTTGCATCCCCCCTCGCTTCCCCAGGTTCCCATCCATGAAGGTTGCCTTCCTGGACAGTGTAAAGCTCGAGTCAGCAGGGCCCACTCAGTTCAGTGTGTTAGTTCGCATGCGCCGACCGGATGACCCGGTGGTGATGTCAGGAGCTATTGACCAGCCCCCCAACCCCATATTTGAGGCCTATCGAGTGCGCATGCCGTACAACAGGTGCGCAAGTGTGCATGTGCTTGTGTGTGCATGTGTGTATGCTTGTGTGTGCATGTCTGCGTGTGCTTGAGTGTGCATGTTCGTGTATTTGTCTGTATGCATATGTGTGAGTGCTTACATGAGCATGCCTGTTAGTCTATGCCTGTGTGAGTGCTCACATGTGCATGTCTGTGTAAGTGAATATATGCACACGTGCGTTTGTTAGAGAAACGACATGTGTGCCTGCGTGACTCCTTGCCTGTTTGTGTTTGTTTCTACAACTGTCTGTGAAAATGCAAATCTAATTCCGTGTTTAGCCAACTAGCCACCCTTGGACTGCAACATCGATGCACATATGTATCCATTCACTCTGCTTTTAACCTGGGGACGCATGGTGCAGTGTTGAGGAGACTGCCATCTGCTGCGTGAGCCGGTACGCCTTGGGCAGCAGACGACTGGGACAGCTTGTATCAATTGGAGCACCCGAGGTACAACTCATCTGTGTTAGGCTCACGTTGCGCCGCCCACCATGTATTGTTCTGCCTATTCAAAGATATACATTCAGTGTTGTGTAATCAGTACAAGATATACATTCAGTGATGTTTGTACTGATTGTCCGTGTACAGGTACTCACACCGAGGCATCATCCTAGGAGAGGGCAAACCGGAAAACCAAAACCACTCAACGATTTTTACATTCGGTGAGGGCCTGCAAGCCATTGACATGAACCAAGATAACAACGTTGCAGAGGCGGTGAAGATGCGCAACCTGACTGGGGAGCTAGCGGCTGGTGGCATGAAGCAAGATGAACAGTTCTGTGATCAGCTGGAAAATGGAAAGGGCCTGCAGGTGGGCAGAAATAGGGTTGCGCCCATCTTGTGCATGTGTGCTGATAATGTGGGTGTGTGGGGGGGAGGGGGGGGGGGGGGGGGGGGGGGGGGATGAACGCACACCTGCATTCACTTTCTCCGCTACTAACCAAATACCAAGATAGCTTTGTTACTCAAGTCGAGGGAAGCAAAACTGGCGAGGACTAATCTCTCATGCTTTGGTTACCCCATTCACTCTTTTGTTACCCCTTTCCCTCTTTTGTGTCCCTTTCACTCTTTTGTTACCCCTTTCCCTCTTTTGTTGTCCTTTGTTGTCCCTTTCACTCTTTGTTACCCCTGTCACTCTTTTGTTACCCCTTTCACTATTGTATTACCCCTGCCACTCTTTTCTCACCCCTTTCACTATTGTGTTACCCCTGCCACTGTTTTGTTACCCCTTTCCCTCTTTTGTTTCCCCTGCCACACCTGCATTCACTTTCTCCGCTACTAACCAAATACCAAGATAGCTTTGTTACTCAAGTCGAGGGAAGCAAAACTGGCGAGGACTAATCTCTCATGCTTTGGTTACCCCATTCACTCTTTTGTTACCCCTTTCCCTCTTTTGTTGTCCCTTTCACTCTTTTGTTACCCCTTTCCCTCTTTTGTTGTCCCTTTCACTCTTTTGTTACCCCTGTCCCTCTTTTGTTACCCCTTTCACTATTGTATTACCCCTGCCACTCTTTTCTCACCCCTTTCACTATTGTGTTACCCCTGCCACTGTTTTGTTACCCCTTTCCCTCTTTTGTTTCCCCTGCCACTCTTTTGTTACCTTTGTCACTCTTTTGTCACCCCTTTCACTATTGTATTACCCCTGCCACTCTTTTCTCACCCCTTTCACTATTGTGTTACCCCTGCCACTGTTTTGTTACCCCTTTCCCTCTTTTGTTTCCCCTGCCACTCTTTTGTTACCCCTGTCACTCTTTTGTCACCCCTTTCACTATTGTATTACCCCTGCCACTCTTTTCTCACCCCTTTCACTATTGTGTTACCCCTGCCACTGTTTTGTTACCCCTTTCCCTCTTTTGTTTCCCCTGCCACTCTTTTGTTACCCCTGTCACTCTTTTGTCACCCCTTTCACTATTGTATTACCCCTGCCACTCTTTTCTTACCCCTTTCTCTATTGTGTTACCCCTGTCACTCTTTTGTTACCCCTGTCACTCTTTTGTCACCCCTTTCACTATTGTATTACCCCTGCCACTCTTATCTTACCCCTTTCACTATTGTGTTACCCCTGTCACTCTTTTGTTACCCCTTTCCCTCTTTTCTTACCCCTGTCACTATTTTGTTTCCCCTACCACTCTTTTGTTACCCTTCTCACTATTTTGTTTCCCCTGTCACAGGTGAATCAGTTCACAACTGCTGCCGAGCTGCGCTTCCATATCTTCACTCGCATGAAGTCGACCATTCCCGTGTCTATTGTGGGATTCAGAGAGTGGATCTTCTCAGACAAGACCGGTGCCTTGGGCCGCTTTGCCGCAGCAACTGAATACGCATTCTCCACTATCCAACAGCGAACCATGGAGGACCCTGGGCGCGTTAGGATGCATTACGGTCATCCAGATATCTTCAACAAGGTAAGTTGGGCATTTGGTGGTGGTGGTGATGGTTGGGGTAGGGGGGGGGGGGGGGGGGGGGGGGGGGGTGATGATGATTACATTTTTCCTGGTGCTCTGCTCGACTCCAAATGCACATTGTAGCGGCTTGACAGATTGAAGGGGCGCTTAAAAACAAAAAACAAAATAGAAAGGATAGAAAAAGTAGAAAAAGATTCTGAGGCAGATTTATTGGATCTCAGTCACTCTGGCCTTGCTGGTCTGGGTGGGGGGTGGAGCACAAGAGAAGAACTGGAGAATGTGTTTGATAGACTTGATAGAGCTACGAGGAGCTTGGTATTGTCAAATAACGTAAGTTAGTGACCTGGATTTGTGTCCACTTGTTTGATTTTCGTGCAGTGCGTCGCAAATTGAGGAACTCGGTGCGACCCCTGTGTGACCCGCTGACCCGAAACTCTGCGTAGTGCAAAGCGCTGAGGTGGTTTGGGGGGGCATTTCTGACTAGTCTAGCCAGACCCATATGTTGCCATCCAGCAACGGAATGGCAACGCGTCGCACAAAAACAAAGTGTTTGTGTCACCCAGGTTTGGTAGATGGATATATGGATTGGTGCATGTGCCTGGTTCCCCTTCCCATTCCCCATACCAATTACGATACTAATTATACGTGCCCCCCCCCCCCCCCCCCCCCCCTGCGCAGCTATATTGCATGACTCGGGGCGGCATCAGCAAGGGCACACGAAATCTTCACATCTCAGAGGATGTGTTCTGCGGCATCAACCTCACCCTTCGAGGATCCAGGATTAGGTGGGTTGTTGCGATGATTACAAGGGTGGTTGTGGTGGTGTGTGTGTGTGTGGTGGTGGGGGGATAGGTGGGTTGTTGCAATGATTACAAGGGTGGTGGTGGTGGTGGTGTGTGGGGAGGTGAGAGGGGGAGGGGGGAGGGGGGGATTTGGAAGAGGGTCGGTTGGTGGGTGGGTGGGATGATGGCACAACAGCTGCTGCAAACTCTAATGCTGATGTGTTGCGCACTTGTATCTGATCTCTGTTCCTGGCTTTACGGTGTCACCAATGCATCCTTGAGGTCACCCCAGGTAGGTTTTACAGCCTTTAGTATAAAGCTATATTTTCAGGCCCAAACTTAATCGGCAAGGAATCTTGCTCAGATAATCTTATCTCTTTTGAGAAACGCTTGACTCCATACATAAGCCTACTCGTGGCCAAGGATCTGCTCGCGTGTAAACAGCAACAAAAAGATGAACAACTATGCTCACACTCCTGTAACGGTAAAGAGCAAATGGGCCCACAGTAAATGGAAAGCTCCTGGGTGTCAGGTCAAAGCTATTCAAAGAATCCAGTCTATGCACCGCTTTCAGAGGCCCAAGTAGCAAAGAGTAGTTTTTTTTATCAAATCTATGCACTACCTCGTAATCTTTTGTGAGCTCTCTCTAGGGTTGACAAGCACGCCATCGGGAATAATTATGTTCGTAAGTCCCCCTTGACTCTGTCAAGCCGCAGGCACATCTAGAGTCCAGTCGGGAGCCAGGAAAAATGCCATCATCATCACCATCATCATCATCATCATCACTACCTTCACCATCAACATCATCATTATCATCACCACCACCACCACCACCCACATTATCATCACCACCGTCATCACCATCCCCACCACCACAACCACCATCATCATCATCACCGCTACTGCCACCACCACCACCACCACCACCACCACCCTCATTAGCATCACCATTACCATCACCACCACAAACACCACTATTATCACCACCACCACCGCTGCCCACATCATCATCACCACCATCATCATCACCACCATCATCATCACCATCATCATCACCATCATCATCACCACCATCACCACCACAACAACCACCATCATTATCATCATCACTGCTACCGCCACCACAAACACCACCCTCATTAGCATCACCATTACCATCACCACCACAAACACCACCATCATCACCACCACCACCGCTGCCCACATTTTCATCACCACCATCATCATCACCACCATCATCACCACCACAACCACCACCATCATCATCTTCACCACCGTCACAACCACCACCATCGCCACCATCATCATCACCGCCATCATCATCATCATTATCACCACCACCACCACCACAAACTCGACCATCACCACCACCACCACCACCACCACCATGATGGCTGTGCAGGTACAAGGAGTACATCAGTGTAGGCAAGGGTCGTGATATGGGCTTCGAGTCCATCCTTGGGTATCAGAAGAAGATTTCAGGTGGTTCTGGAGAGTTGGCAACAAGTCGAGAAGCGGCAAGAGCCGGTGCACGCTTGGACCTCTTCCGACTGCTGCACCTCTACCACGCTGGTGTTGGCCACTTCCTCAACAGCTACCTCACCGCGGTGGCTATCTACTGGAATGCTTATGTCCTGCTCTTCTTAGCTATGGCTGGTGTGAGTGTAGAATGTCTGTATCACGTAAATGGTTTCAGATTTGTTCTCAGTTTGCCAATTCAGAGCTATTCGCGCATTCGCTCTGACAGAAAAGCTTTCTCATCCTGGTCAAAGAAAGATAATCTTTCACGAGCTTTCAGCCCTGCAGTGATGGAACAGGCTGGCCGACTGGAACTGCCTCCTGACCGGCCGGTGCATGTTTGTGCATGTTGGAGATTTACCCAAGCCCTGGTTCCGAGACCTTAGCGTTTGCGGGATGTCATTATAACTGTTAAACGTGATCCTGACTGTGTGACTGACTCTCATTGTGACTGTGACTAAGGCTGTTTACTATGTGTGTGTAGAATGTGCCTGCAGGAAGCACAAACCGATAATTGCTTGTCCTGCTGTTCTTAGCTATGGCTAGTGTGACCCAGGCTCTCATTGTGACTGTGAGCCTGATTGTTCCCCTTTGAATCAGCCTCACCCTCCCATCCTTGCTCTTTACCTGCCAGGCATCTGAAATCTCGACTACCAGTGCTACTGGTGAGGTCTCCGTCACAAATACCTACAGTGTGCAGCAGGTAAGCTAGTGTGGGGAGATTACACATGTTTAGGGAAGGGCATGCTTTACTATGTCACCATATGACGGCAGTCTGACTAGGCTAAAGTTACCATTTATATACAATATCATATGATAGCACTCGCATTTGGTCAACATCATATGATATGACGATCCCTACACATGTCACACTCTGGAGTTTGACAGATGGGTAGGGCAGTCATGTACGACATCGTACAATACCGATATCGTACGATATCTCCATTTATGGAACGGCATTGAATGACGATTCTGGGTATCTTGCACCAGTACGATATTGACAACCCTATAGATAGGTGATAAGGGGCTTGTGCAGCAGCAGCACCAGCAGCACCACCGAATTTGGTAAACGGTGTTACACAATTTAATTGCGGTCCAGCCACACAGTAATCAAAAACACCAAAAATAGCATTAGGAATAAGTCATCTAGTTAACCCTATTATCGAGAAAGTACAGTGAGCCATCTAACTAAGATCTAGTGAGGAGGGGGGGGGGGGGGGGGGGGGGGGGGGGGGGGGGGGGTTGAATACCGAATCTGTATGGTTCAGCTGTGGGAAAGAATGGGAAGACTGGGTGGAAGCAGGGAACAGAATTGCGAGTTGGCTGACATGTTAACTGCAACCTGATTCAAAGTTTGCGGTAGGATATTGGAGAGTAATGTAGGTATTGGAGAGCAATGCAGGTGTTTGGAAACGAAAACACCCCATAAACGTGAAAAAAATATGACTGGGACTACTAGAGGAGGATGGTGATGTCAATGTCGTCCTCCTCCTCCTCCTCCTCCTCCTCGATGAGGATGACAAGGATGGTGATGGTGTTGATGATGATCATAGTTGCAAATGTGCATGCAGCTTGACAGGGTCGCGGGGGTCTGACACACACACACTACTGGAATTGCTGAATGAATGTCTGCCCCATGCGTGCCCACCCTTCAGGTGCTACGTGCCATATATAGGGAACGGCAAGTAATATAAGTGTTTGAAAAACTAATATTAACTCCTATTATTTTAGTGTCACAATAATATTAGTTTTTCAAATATATTCAAAATTCTGGTGAGATGGCTCGTCCGACTAATATCAAATAATATTGTACAATATTTGTATTCACTAATATTATATTACATAGCCGACCCCCAGCCATATACGATGTCCCACCTGCTTGCACGTCAACATGTGAAGGCTATCAGCTAAGCGCTGGGCAGCATTAGAGCCCCACCCCACATGAACTTGAACTTAGTTACATGGCTCCAGCCTTAAAGGCTGCTCGCCGTCTTCGGCAGTAACATAATCAACTAACATCAATATTATCATAATACATTTTATCCAATCTCCATACAATCCCCACCCCACCCCGTCCCACCCTGTCCCACCCCACCCCACCCCCGTTGTTTTTGAACAGATTCTCCAATTGGGTACGCTTGCCATCATTCCCTACATTGGTCAGCTCATCCTTGAGGTTGGCCTATTGAAGGCCGTCCTCACTGTTCTTGGACAGATCATCACGGGCTCACTCTTCTTCTACATGTTCCAGCAGGTTAGTTTGTTGGTGGCGAGGGGAGGGGGCAGAGGGGAAGGGGTTTGTGTGGTGGGGGTGGGCATGGCTGGGTGGATGGGTGATACATACGTGCAGATAAAGTAATGATAGCGTCTGGTGGGGCGTGTTTAAGGGAGCCCTGTCTTACGGCGGTGGAGAAGGGGCTGTTACCCAACCTGGACAGTGCTACCATGGCGGTTGACAGCAACCGCGAACACTAAGGCGCACCTGTAGGGATTTGAACCCCGCACCTTCTGCCTGATTTCAACAAACTCAACCATTGAGCCAATCGTCGAAATGGGAGATACCTGCAGAGATTTACTATGATCTGGGGGGCAGAGGGGAAGGGGGTATGGTGGGGGGGGGGGGGGGGGGGGGGGGGGGGGGGGGGGGACTTTTCGGTGAGTTTCCGACAAGGGGTGCATTTTTTCCTTGAGTATTGTCTTAAAAATCAATTGAAAGCGCAGAAAAAGCTACGTTTTTATATTAATCAAATGATATATTTGGGTTCCAGTATTTTCCAGAATGCTACGTACCTGCATAGATGTACCCTGCAGTGTGTGGACCATACATGTTCCAGCAGGTTAGTTTTCTTATCCAGTAATGCGTGATCTCCCAGTTCATCGGTGCTTGTTTTCGCTTCAGCCCTGCCTGATATCAAGATTGGGCAAGTCCCTATGGCCCATTTGGCTACCCCTGGGCTGTAGCATACATACATACAGGTTATTTGACTGATCTAGTCATGCCTACATAGCACGAACTCCGGGTCCCCATGGTTGGGGTTCAGTTCACCAGCGCTTGTTTTTTAAACTGCCTTTCCTGTTTTTTAGGTTGGGCAAGTCCCTTTAGCCTGTTTGGCTACCCCTGGACTGTTATCATACATCCATCCATAGCCAGATATCAGGTTCTTTGTCATATCCTGTCCATTGGTGAGGGACCAGATCAGAGTTTCTTAACTTAGCCCATCCCGATAGTCTAGAAAGAGTCCCCCCCCCCCCCCCCCCCCCCCCCCCCCCCTGCTGACTCCAACCCTTGCCTCCATGAAAACACTTGTGCTTACCACCTTCCGATTCCAACCCTCGGCTCCATGACATACTAGTGCCTACCCCCCCTGCTCACTCCAACCCTTGCCTGCGTGATGATGAATGCAGATAACTGTGGCCGCAGCCTTTTCCAGTGACATGATGTACGGATCCGTGCAATACATTGCCACTGGCCGTGGCTTCTCCATCACAACCATGCCGTTTGTTCGCATGTACGCCTCGTATGCACGTACACATCTGTACCTCGGCTTTGAGCTCATCTTCTTCATGACCACGCTCTACATCATAGACGACTGTCAAACATGCAACTACCCCGCCCTAACATGGAACACTTGGTTCATGGGCTTTGTCCTCGTCATCGCCCCCTTCTGGTTTAACCCCTTTGTCTTCGACGTCACCAAGGCGAATGAGTTCTTTGATGTTTGGCAGCGATGGATTGATGGAGATGTGGATGTTAACACAGGATCTAACTGGTGAGTGGTTGGGTGGGTGGTGGATGGGTGAGTATGCGGTTACACCCCATTGCATGACTACAGTGTGGGCAGCTCCCCTGAGTCTCTCATCACTTGCATCCTCAAGGTGAGCATGCTGCTGGTTGGTGAGTGGTTGGGTGGGTGGTGGATGGGTAAGTGGGCGGTTACACCCCATTGCATGACTACAGTTTGGACAGTTCCCCTGAGCGATGGATTGGTGGAGATGTGGATTTTAACACTGGCTCTAACTGGTGAGTATAAATATACAAATAACTAAATGTTACGTCTTATGACGAGGCGTGGGGTTGAGGGGGCCAGTCTGTTTGCTTTTGCTGGGGCCGACCACCAAACTTGCTGCTTCCATACTCTTCATTATACTCCATACTTAATTATGAGGGAGGAATCTGGTGAGTTTCTATACCAAGCCCCAGAGTGTTACGAATGACCTGGGAATGAGTCTTGCCAGCCGATCATAGTCTGTCTGTCTGTTCGTATGCCTGTCTTTTGGGAGGTTTGGAGCACTGACCTTGGTGTACAGGTAGTTACATCAAACAAATTCAATACTGAAGCGTGAAGGACCAGTCAATGGCCTTCCAGTAAAGCAGCTTGACAACTAAAAAAATGGTGCGTCTTATTACGAGGTGTGAGGTTGAGGGGGGCAGACCGTTTGCTTGCACTTGGGCCAGCCGCCAAAAAAAAGCAGTTCGACATTTACCTCCATGCCTTTGCCCATCTCCACAGGTAGACCTGGAACACCCACCACATCCACACCCTCGACCTCACCCACACCCTCACCCACCACACCCGCACCCCCACCATCAACCACACCCTTAACCTCAACCTCACCCACACTCTCACCCACCACACCCGCACCCACCACAGGTATACCTGGAACAGATCAGAGCTCCAGAAGGCCAGGAATGACAATGGCAACATCACCGACAACTGGGTCAACATTGGAAAAACGCTTCTCGTAGTAAGTGTTCAGAACCAGTAATATCCCAAGCAAACAAGCTCAGGCTTGATTGATACCGAAGTACCAGCTATGAATGACAGGTCGCGTGTTCAAACCCGTTGCTAGGTTCACGATTTCCAACCTGCCGCCTTAAAAGAGGCCGAGAACTTTCCTCCGTGCTGTCGCGCGATAGTCCAAGCTAAGGCGCAGTAGGGGTATTTGGAAGCAAAACCCATAGTAACCTTTCGCATTGCAAGCGAACGGAAAGGTTCCTTCCTTCAACAACACGCCCCGTGGCAAGGCGTAACAATTTTTATGTTTTTTATTTTCGGAGCCAGGAATAAAAACGGAGTTCCTGACGATGAATGATTTGATGCTCAGTCATTTGCGATGCTCCGTTATTCTTCTTCTTCGTCCTCAGGGATATAGATTGCAATAGCCTGCAAACAAACTAACAAAAAATTACAAAACTACCTACCTACCTACCTACCTACCTACCTACCTACCTACCTGCCTAAATACCTAAATACCTGACTGCTCCTCCTTCCCCCACAGATTGCAACAACCAGCAAACAATCTAGCCAACAAAAGCATGAACATACCTAACTAACTAACTAACTAACTAACTAACTAACTAACTAACTAACAATCTACTCCTTATTATTTTCATGCAGGACTCTTCCAAATATATGATCCTGGCCATAGCTGCTATTGACCGAATGGACCTGCGTCCTTCAACCCCTCAGAGTAATGCTCCCCCCCCTGCTGCACTCATGAACCCATTCGTGCAATTCTTGGTTGCCAGCACCACCATGTACACCCTAGCTGGCGCCACGCTGTGGGCACGCCAGCACATGACTCGGCTCACTCTTCAGAAACAATGGAGAATTGTCAGGTGGGGCTTCAACTGGGGAGTTTGATGTTTCTATGTTCAGGGGCGTGTATGTTACAGGCCAGGGGTGTGCATGGGCATGTATGTTACAGTCCAGGGGTATGCATATTTCAGGCCAGGGGGTGGTGTTACAATCCAGGGGGGAATGCATGTATGTAACAGGCCGGTGCACCATGGGCAGCATACGACTAGAACTGACTGGTCTTATCAACAGGGGCACCTCATTAACCACTCATATGTGTAAGGCTCTCGTTGCACTGCTCTCGTTGCACTGTGTGTTGTTCTGCCTATTCAAATTTATGTAACAGTCCAGGGGTAGCAACATTGGGCTAACCCAATGTTGCTACTGGGACTTGCCAAACCTCAAGTACTCAGTTCCATTCTAGAGAAGCAGGAAGTCTAGGCCTGGGCAATGCAGATTAGTGAGGTGAGGTTTCAAGCCAGGAGTCTGATGGCACCACCCCAGCTTCGTAGGCCTGAACCGGGTTGGCTACCATAATTTGAAGTAGCAGGGCTTTGAGCACGTGTTGTAGACATAAATGTGCGCGCACATGCACGCTTGCGCACACATACACACACACACGCACGCACGCACGCAAACACACACACACACACAGCTGCAGCAACACCACCACAAAAATATGATGACACTGACGATGATGATGCTATTTTGCAGGTGGCTTCTATTTATTGTGTTGCTCATCTTCTTCCTTCTCTACATCGTCGCCCTCAAGGTGGCTGGAGCTGTGGACAACTCAATTAGTGAGGTACGGAAATACATAAATAAATGTTCCGCCTTATGACGAGGCATGAGGTTCAGGGGGGCAGCCTGTTTGCTTGCACTGGGGGCAACCACCAAGAGGTGTGGAAACGCATTTGGTGGTGGTTGGCCCCAGTGCAAGCAAAGGGGCTGCCCCCCTCAACCTCACGCCTCGTCATTGGGCGTATTATGTATTTATTGCAGTTGATGCACACAGTCAAGGGCTTTTTCATTGCTATCTACCCAGGTACCTGTGGCCACAGCAGGGTCTGAGAAACAAAACTGAATGCTTCGGAGAGATGTTTCACTGTTGTATGAAGTGTTTGAAATTGGTAACGGCGCCAGATAATTAAATTAATATATTAATGTGTTCATGTAGTTCGAAACTCTTGCGGAATAAAGTTGGTTTTGACAGCTCATATGAAAGCTCTTTATCTCCTCTTTCACGTTATCCAATAAAATTGAAGATTCATAGTGCCATTGTTGAGAAAAGTGGGTTTGAATCAAAGTGAACCAGTTGAAGCGAAGTATGCTGTTTACCTCACTGCCCATCTCATTGTGCTCCTGCTCCTGCTTCTCCTCCTGCTCCTCCTTTTTCCCCCTGCCCCCCCCCTCCCCTCTAAAACACTAAATCCAAACTGCACTACTGACACCCAGGGAAGCACCCTCTTAATTTACCACTGTTGGTTGCCAGATGTGTGTTTCACTGTTCAGGCCGATGTATGTAAAAGCGAATGCAGTCGCCCATTCTCCATATATATGTAAAATGACATTATCACTGTAGCACGAACCCGGGTCCGTCGGTTCAACAATTGTTTGGGGTTCCTTTCATCAATGCTTTTTCTTTTTAGCCCTTCCTGTCACGGTTGGGCAAGTCCCTTAAGCCTATTTGGTCTACCCCTGGACTGTAACCTATACATGTTTCCGCGCACTGCTACTGCAGGTGCCGTGCTACAGCTTAGACTGCTCCACTTACTGCTTCTGTTCCTAGTGTGCTGAAGATTTGGCTGCTCCACCTACTAACCAGCATTGGCTATCCCCTGGACTGTAACTTACAAACATACATACATACACACATACATACATACATACATACATACTTACATACATACATTTGAGTAGACCCATACATACATACATACATACATACATACATACATACACACATACATACATACATACATACATACATACATACATACATACACACATACATACACACATACATACATACATACATACATACATACATACATACATACATACATACATACATTTGAGTAGACCCATACATACATACATACATACATACATACATACATACATACATACACACATACATACACACATACACACATACATACATACATACATACATACATACATACATACATACATTTGAGTAGACCCATACGTACATGCATACATACATACATACATACATACATACATACATACACACATACACACATACATACATACATACATACATACATACATACATACATACATACATACACACACACATACATACATACATACACACATACATACATACATTCATACCGTTACATACATGCTAACGTAACCGCCCCTTTTCCTGCCCCTATTTGCATTGCAGCTATTTGGCGTGTTGGCTCTCTTCATGTTTGCCAACCTCATGGTGCTTATCGCCGTTCATAAGGCATCCACATGCGTGTATTCTCAGAACAACGTCATCCGTGACTTCTGCGACTCAGGGTGAGAGTCGCTTGGTTGCTTTGCCTGCTACAAAAGGATTAACCAAATCACTAACGCGATGATGTCTAATATGACTGTGACTAGCTTATATAGTGTTGGGTGCACTTGAAAAAAATGTTCCCTTCTGTGTTATCATCCCTTAGGTGGAACCCTGGGAATTCATCATCAGCGATTGTTCATTGTGCCCCCCACCCCACCCCCACACACCCCACCCCACCCACACACACGCACGCACGCACACACCACCATCATGGTCTCTAGCTAGCCTGTTAGATGTTGTTTCTATTACATAGCTTTGTCGCCATCGTCGTTATTGTTGTCATCTTTGTCATCCTTGTCAGTACAGTCATCATCACTACCATTAGCATCACTGCCATTGTCATTACTACCATTAGCACCACTGCCATAGTCATGCCGACCCTGCCTCCCCTGCTACAGGTACTACGTGATTGACCATGCTGTGGGGTACCTCATGTTCTTCATATTGCTCATCATGTCCTTTGTCGGCATCTTCCAGCTGTTACAATCCAAACTGCTGTTCAATGAGAGCTTCTCCCAAGATGTTGCCTTCAGCCGCATCCATAACGCGGTGAAGGGCAAGGGCAAGCAGTTGAAGTCCAAGAAGGGGGGGGGGGGCAAGGGCCCTGATGATGGCAAGGGCGGTGGCAAGGGTAGGGGCAAGGGTGGCAAGAGTGACAAGGAGGAGTCCGATGATGAGGTCACGTCATTCTACTCCATTGCAGAGACGCTGAAGCAAAAGCAGAAGCTGCTGAAGAAGAAGGCCGACGCTCCCACCGAGAAGACGGCTGCCAGCGTGCGCTCACTAGGAGGCTTCACCGAGGCCTTCACATCAGGCAAGACCCGCGTCGACGAACCAGGAGCTCGCGTGTTGAGCCGCGCCAACAGCGCTCGCTCCCTTGGGGGCTTCAGTGAATACACCGATCTGGATGATGACGACGATGATACGAGGCTTGGGGGTGAGAAAAACAGTGGTGGTATCTTGACGGCAGACATGCTGAAGGAAGCTGACTCTATCACAAGGGGGGACAAGCGTCCCAAGCCCATTGACACAGAGCCAGCAGCGGATAAAACCCCATCCCCGACCAAGACACAGGGTGAGTCTGGCACCCCTCAGCTGCCCACCATCTTTAGCTCATCGTGGGCAAGCTCTCCCAAGAGGGAGCCGGGTTCCAAAGAAAGCTCGGGCAACCAGGTGAGATTCCCCGCAGTCCCAGGGGATGAAGACAACCTGAAGGTCAGCTTCCAGGAGCGCCCTGCTGAGAGGTCAATGAGGAAATTGGAGAGTATCCGGTCCCAGGGTAGTGAAGTTGGTTCTGGTGTACGCTTTGGAGGAGTGGTGCATGAAGATGGCAAGGTCGAAGTTTTTGAGCCGGCATCCACAATCCGTGATGAGGCACAGCTGAAATGAGGTGCGATGATGGTGATATTATCTTGGTGCCCTAGTGGTCCTACAGGACTTCAAAGGTGGCCGCAGCTTGACAAGATCGTGGGGGCTATGGCGTCTCGTTTACGGCGCAATGGAATGATGAACAGCTTAGCCATAATTTATAGTTAGGAGAGTCTCAGGAGGCGACGTCATGTATTTGGGCTACTACTACGAGCTGTGATTAGGAATAAAATATGTGGTTGCAGACACCCATACACAGCATGGCTGACAGCAAGTTGTGGCAAACGGATTAACCAGGCGGCTGCAGCTATTTCTGACAGACCAGAATGGCTGTCCTCAGCTTGCTGCTTTGATGGCACACACCTGGCTTGTTCAGGGGGACTCCAAGATCTGCATCTTGAGATGCACCCTGTTCCAAGATCTGCATTTGAGACGCAACAGGCCCATAAAAATCTGCAGTTGAGACGCAACGGATCTATTTCTGAGTCGCAAGACGCAGCGTTTAGAACAACCCAGGTGGACACCACTCCCCCTTGACGGGAGTTACTACACAAAGTGGTCCACTTCACACTCTGGGGTGTTGTCGTCATGCAAGCCTGGCCGGCCTCTGATTCATGCAAGGATGGACCTTTTGATAAGTGCGAGATCAGCACCTCTCCTTGAAATTACAGTTTTGTCATGGACAGGCCATAGGTGAACCAAGACAAGCCCGCTCCACAACATCTGGGGGGTGTACCAACCATCCCCAAATCAAAGGGCACAGGCGATAAAGCAACGCAGCAAAAACAAAATAGTCTCTTGGTTGGGAGTACCTGTATAATTGTTACAAGGTTCTACGCGCCAGGTATGGCGTTTAACCGTCTACACATTGCAGTTAACAATACCCCCCGTGCGATAACCACGGAAACCAGGGATTTCTAGAGCACATGTCAGTGCAGATTCGAACCGAAGACCTCCGGCTGTGGTGACCATATTTAACGACCGCTCTACCACTACGGTTGGGAGTACCTGTCTAGGCAGAGGTGGAATCGCTTTACTCCTTCATCACGCAGTTGACTTTAAGTAGCGTAGCCACAACGTGGGCTGGCTAAGAGGGGGCAGTACAGGGGTCCTGCCCCCTAGCAGTGCACATGCACCTAGTCTTGTCCCAACAGCACCTTCTCTTGTATGAGCACCAGAAGTGGCACCTTCTGCTGGACCATTGTACCCCCACTTGGATTGGATTGGATTGTTACATAGTTTTTCAGCCAACTCTGGGCTGCTCACCGGCTTCCGTTTCCAAGTGCGATACCCAGGGGAAACAGGGAGCACACTAAGCAGAGTCGACAGTTTAAAGACTCGGATTTGCTGATAAGCATCCTGTCATTCATACTTGCATTCATGAAAAGATTATCATGAGAGCAGTGAACCTCATAGCATCACCGCACATAGTCTTTGTCAAATGGCAGAATGGGTCCAATGCGTGTGTTATGCACTTGTATCTGTTCCCAATTCGATTTTTATCATTTTATTTTGTAGCGTCACTGTCTACTTAACTAGGCAGCAGGACGCTTTGCTCCACTATTGCACAAGCAATACGCAGTTGTAGAACTGACCCCAGCATCTGAAGAAGTGCATTATGTTGCAGGCAACTCAGTTTATCATGTATCATGTTAACAGTATATCATCGGTCATACCAGCAGTTCATATATTCAAACATGAAAAAACCAATGTGTGAAACATACGAACAAAATCATGTGCAGAGATGAGAGGTATTGCCTTACCGGTATTACATTACATTTTAATTCAGTATTAAGTGAAATTTTTAAAAAATGATGTTAGTTGTGGTTATATACCGTCCGACCATCTGGATCAGATGGTTGTACGGTGAAAACACAGCGTACAATATAACGTTGCACACTTGCCTATTATCTGGGTGAGTTTGGGCCCGGCGGCCGACAGAATGGTGTGCGCGGTAGAAGAGAGGTGGTTACGTGCCGGGGAATCTTGGCCAGTACTAGGTGTAAACCCACGCGTGGGAACCTCTGGGTAATGCCATAATAGAAGTAACGTTATGTTGTAAGCTGTGGTTGTAGCATACCCCTATCTAAATCAGATGGTCGTATGTTAAAACCACAGCTTACAAAATCAAAATTGAAGTCCCCTCGCCACAGGGTGATGGAGGCTTGATAACCAACCCGATGGCTGTAACACATGCACTGGATTGGAATCGGATTGATTACATGGTCTATCAGCCCCAAGGGTGCCCGTCATCTGGGGGCAGAGTGAAGATGGACAGCATGCACGTGTAACTTGTAAATTTGTTTCATGGCTCCAGGCTGCAATTTGGCTGCACGCCGTCTTGAGCAGTAAAACCATTAATGCTCAACCAGTATCGGTATGTTCAAAAGATCTTTATTCAAAGAAACCGAATCATATCGTGCTATGAGTGCATTCAAAACTTATAGCCTGAGGTCCATAGAGGCTGGATGCATCATGCATTCACATGTAAACTTTATTGCTTACGTTTCATTACATTGGAAGGTGCATGTGTCCTGAGCCGGCCTGGGCACATGATAAACAGGTTGAAGTTTAGCCTCGAGATGTGTAGGGATGATAATGATAAAACCTGACTCTTTAAGAGGTCCAGCATGAGGCTGGTCGCGAATCCAGGATCCTTTGAAGGAGGGAAATATATTATTAAATGTATTAAAATGAGAAATGAGACAACTAATCTATCTTTGTAGCAAGAAATCAGGGCCTACGTCGATAAAACGATTGCTTGGGGTTCAGTTCACTAGCGATTTTATGTTTAGCCCCTCCTGATATCATGGTTGGGCAAGTCCCTTTAGCCTACTTGGCTACCCCTGGACTGTAACAACATACATACATGTAAAGAAGATCAAGAAGACTCTTTGTCCCTCTGCTTAGTTTTATTTATTTTATATTGGAAGGATTTTCACACCAGAAAGTGGGACCCCGTACATAAAGCACCACTACCAAGATTCGGAAAGAAAGGAGGAAAATGTGAGTACTGAGTAGGTATTAAACGTTGGAAAGGAGACTTTTAATTCACGAGGTTTAGTTTGACACTCGGACATCTACTTCGGGGGGTCATGGTGCTAACACGTGCAAACTATCTGATCACGCCCAGCCAGGTAATATATATTTAGTAATCGTTTACTACATTTTACGTGTTGATACCGGTAGTGTAGACATATTCTGTTACGTCTTGATAGTGTAGACTGTCGACCTTGGCCATCCTTACAGGTTGGAGGCAATGTAAGGGCATCGGACATCGGTCCTCTGTTGTGCTCTTCCATTTGTTGGGGGCCAGCTCAAGTGCGTGTTCGTCCAGCATCTTACGATTGTGCATGTGTGTATGTTACATTCCAGGAGGTACCCAGGTTTGTTCAGGGGGGCTCCAAAATCTGCTTTGTGACGATCAACAAATGAGATGCAGCCAGTTACAGAACGTGCGTCTGCGACGCAACGGACCCTCCAAAATATGTGTAAGTCACGCAACACGCAGCATGTACAACAACCCTAGTGTGCACGTTACATTCCAGGGTGTACCCAAAGGCACTTTCCAAACCTCGAATAATATAGATCATTTGATAATATCATTAGGGGCTGTAGATAGTATCATACATTTTATGGATTGTATATAATTATCTCTATTAATTGAGGTTGCGTTAGTCCCTCGAGCTTAATTGGCTGACGTATTTAGCTCATCCTGGATGGTCACATATGTAGTCAATGGCTCAAAGGCGATGAAGAGCATTCTTTACGCAACAGTGGCAAAAGCCACATAATAAGCGTTGCATAGAACCTGCATAGGCCTAAATTGTATATGTATGCAAGAGAATACAGATGGTACCACAAGACATAGAGACCAGAGTTGTTCAGGACGTTACATTTCACGTCTCAAATACAGAGTTGGGAGGGTCCCCCTAATGAACAATTGACACATGTATGGGAAACACAGAAATTGAAGTCCCCCTCATGTATGGGGAACAGCTAAGGGATTCAGCACCTACAGGCAGGTAGGCAAGCTATAGGCCTGAAACATTCATACTTTTTCCGTACAGTCACGCGCTAGTCCAAGCTCAGACGCAGTAGCGGTCTGAGAAAGCAAAACCCACAATAATCGTTCCTCAATGCAAGCGAGAGTGAAGATTCCTTCCAGCTCACGCCCCGCGGCAAGGTGTAACAATTTTCAACTCCATTCAACCTTCTGTGCTCTGGCGCATTCACTGCAACAGTATTCCAGGGTGTGCGCGTCCCCATGCGCATGGACCCCAGCCCACTTTATCCTCACCCTGAAGAGGTTGCGGTTGGGAAGTATTTTCCACCCTACTCTGTTGCACACATTGCACTTCGGGCTTGTCAAGTTTTGCATTGCAGCAGTTACTTAATTGCTCCACGCACCCATCTTCACATTACCAAGCCCTGCCTCCATCACAGATGTGAACAAATCTTTCTGCAATTGAAGGGAGGGATACATTTGAGTATGCAGAACAATACACAATGAGTAGTGCAACTTGAGGGGAGGGATACATACATGCATACATATATATATATATATATATATATATATAGACATACATGGATATCGCTATTGACCGGCACTGACCGCTCGCGGTGACACCATACGCACACGGCGGACCGCACACCTACCTGGAGTTCACGGGGGCAAATTACGTAATACCCTCCCCCCCAAAAGAAGCGAATGAACCGAATGTACACTCCAGGGCCAAGATTCGCGTACCGCTTCAATTTTCGCAGCACCTTTCGCAGCAATGTTTTCAATTTTCGCAGCAAGTTTTTCAAACTCGTGCCCATTTCCTTCTCTTTCTTCCTTCCTTCCTTCCTTCCATCCGCATCACGCTTCAAAGGAAATTCAAATAGTTTCAATCCTTCGTCGACTTTGGTTGCTCCTACGCGAACTTGAGCACTCATGTCGCTCAGGCTGATTGTGTGCAATTTGTTGCTCCTTGAGGCCACCATGGCGCACCAGCATATGCTGCTAACCCACAGCAGCGCGCGACTTACAACCTGGCCAGGCGAGAAGCTCATGTAACCAGTCCTGAAAATCAACACCATGTTAATAATCAGACAAGACGTGAACCTCATGCGCGATATGGCCCTTGCACCCCTCATCCAATCTCTTTTCATTGTTTCAAGCATTAATACATCGGTTGCTTAGCATGTTGCGATAGAAGACTGGCTGGAACTTCCTGGTCAAAGCAACAGCTGCAAACCCAACTATGTTACGCGCAAAGAAGAAGCTGCATGTATGTCGCTTTGCGAATCGCAATTTTCAAACTCGAGCAAATTTCAGCCCATTTCCTTCTCTTTCTTTCTTTCACGCACAACAATGTCGTCAACTTCCTACCGCATCATAATTCAAAGGGAATTCAAATATTTCCAATTCTTCGTCGATTTTGTTTGCTTCTACGCGAGCTTGAGCCCATGGTACTCAGGCTCATCGTCTACAATTTGTTGCAACTTGAGGCCACCATGGCGCACCAGCAGCCAATTCCAGGAGACAGAAGAGCAGAGAACACTGCTACCCAGCGAGCAAGGCGAGCTCTTCACAACGACGAGCACAGGAGCGATGCAAACCAGCGTCGACGATTCGCTGAAGCTATCATGCCTGTTATGGGCACCTGGCCGCTAACCTGACCAGGCGCGAGACCTATGCTGAAGCTAATGCTGCCCGGCAAGCTGCGCAGCAGGCAGAAGCTCGTGCTGCTAATGCTGCAAGGCAGCCTGCGCAGGCTGCAGCACAAGCTGCCCAGCAGGCTGCGATGGCAGAAGCTCGTGCTGCTAATGCTGCAGGTCAAGCTGCCCGGCAATTTCCTGACGCGCAAAGAAGACGCTGCAGGTATGTCGCTTTATTTGCGATCGCGCACGCCCGATATTCTCAGCGGGGTCGGCTTTCGCAAGTTGTTGGCAGGTTGAATCCGCAGACTGCTCTTTATCCACTTCGTATTTCTGCATGATCTAGGCCCACAGCTGGAGTGAAAGAGATGAGGTAGGGAGAAGGGGATTACACGTGCGTGCCGGTGGTTGGGAAAGAGAGAGTGTGTGTGTGTGTGGTGGTGGTGGTGGTGGTGGGTCGAGGGTGACCCACTCTAGGCGGGGATGACTGGGGTGAGGGGAGGGGGGAGAAAGAGAAAGTGTGTACATGGGGTGGGGGGAGGGGCAAGGAGAGATCAAAAATGTGTGGACGCTGTGGGTCTGGGTTGGGTTGGAATTGTGTGTGTGTGATACAGATGGGCAGGGGGGTACATACAAGGACGTAACCTGTTATATTACCCAGACCATCACCCAGGGCCTGCAACCTCTTCCAACTGCCTTCCGAAGTCTGTTGCTGCGCATCGTGCGATAGCGAGAGTGCGCCAGAGTTGACTGAGTAAACCATTATGTGCCCAAGTTTTCAGATATTTGATTGACTTCCTTCACATCGTCATGGCCATTGAACCCCCCTAAGAGCTCTTGCTCTTCCCCCGCTCATCCCATGTGTGCAAGTTATTTGAGTTGTATCGACTATTGTGAAATTTGTCGCTTCGGATTTGTGTACCTGTACCGATCATACAAAAGTGTCGGCTGAATGGGCCACTGCGTTAGAAGAACAAGCCGCAGGTTTGCAGCTTTTCATTTGCGCAAGTCAGATGTTCTCAGCGGGATCGGAATCTGAGCTGTCCCAAGTTCTTAGTAGGTTCAATTTAGGTTGAAGCCCACACCCAATCCCCTCTTTCTGAAGTTAAGGGTATGAGATAAGGAGAAGGGGAGTAAGTGTGTGTTCGTGGTTGCGGGGGGAGAGGGGGGGAGAAAGACCGTATGTGTCAAGGGGATGGGGATGGGGGCCAAGAAGATGTAGGAGAATGTAAGGGATCATATAGGTCATGGGGGAAGTGGGGAGGGGGGGGGGGGGGGGGGGGGGGGGGGGGGGGACATTTAGATAAGGGGGCATGCGTTCTTATCTGTTGCGAAGGGGGAAATATTTTGACTGTGTGTATGACAAGGGTGGGGTGGGGTGGGGTGTGGGGGGGGGGAATACAAGGGCATACCCGCTTTGCAACCCAGATCAGGACCTGGGTGGGAGGGTAGGGGTGGCCACCAGCCACACGAGCTACCGTACTAGTACATACATACATACATACATACATACATACACACATACATACATACATACATACATACATACATACAAACATACATACATACATACATACATACATACATACATACATACATACATACATACATACATACATACGTACATACATATATTACGTTGTCATAGGCAGGCATGTGTTGACCCAAGACATGCCAGCACCACAAATTCCGGGTAGGGTCTTCCAACTATCCTCCCTTAACCAACATTATTTATATGGAGGTATAGGAATCGAATAATTTAAATCGCCAGCGTAGGTTCTAATTGATAGACACTAGATCAGGCATCAGCATCCTTCATTTCGAACACTGAAGGTAGACATGCCTTATTTCATTTGAGTAACAATGCATGAGTTTCCTCAATAGGAAGTTCAAGTCATGATTGTTGGTGGATACATAGAGCTAACCGGGTTCACATGTGTCATAGCTTTTCTTTTCAGCTGCGAGCAGCAGCTTCTAGGCATTTCAAAACATATTCAAAACAACATTCAAAGTATAATGTATGAATATGAGAGGAAATGGAAGAATATGTCCTTACCTGTGACCAGTTTGTTTGTGTGCCTGCTCGCAAGCTTTCTGCCAAGGTTGGTGCTAAGGATGAAGTCCTAGCTTGTTCTTCCTCTTGCACCTGCGCTAGTGCATGTGCTTGTGCTTGAGCTTGTACTAGCGCTTGTGCTTGTGCATGTGCTCTCGCTTGTGCCTTTTGCTCCTCACACTCTGTATTTCTATACACCTTCAACCTTGATTCAGCTGCTGCTAGCTGCTTCTTATATTTCTTCTTCCCCAATCTGACCCTTGCCGTTTCTGTCTCAAGCAGCTTCTAACACGCCGTCTTCCATGATCTTTCTTCTGCTAGCTGCTCCTCCAACTCACCAATCCTTGATGATTTTGTTGCCACCTGCTTCCTGTACTTCTTCGTCCTCAATCTTTCTGTGGCTAGCTGCTCCTCAAACTCACCAATCCTTGCTGTTGCTGTTGCTAGCTGGGTGCTCAATTTCATTCTCTTAGACTCTTAGTTCGTAGGATGATCTTTGAGTTTGGGAATCGGGCCTCCTGCTCATGTGATTGCTGTCCTGTATTTAAAACGCGTCGACTTCCCCCCGACACGGGCGGTGAGGTGAGTCCTTTGCTGATTTGCGAGATCTACCTATGCTCGTATACGGTGGATAAACTCATCATCAAACGGTTTTTCAAGTGAGACTGCGGGAGGAAGCAAGGTGTAGGCTGCAACGATAAGGAAAAGGAAAAGGCAGGGATAAGATGAGGTCGACGTGGCTTATTCACGTTTCCCCTTCATGATATCTTGAAGAAAAAAAGGAAAAGCGAAACCAGGGTTTGCGTAAACCTCTTCGACCCTCTTCGTTGCGCAACGAAGGTCGAAGAGGGTCGAACAGGTTTAAACGCAGACCGGGTTTCGCTTTTCCCTTTTCTCTTCAATATAACCGAAAATATCATCATAAAGGGGAAACGGGACAAGGTACGCTACGCTACGGCTTAAACCGTAGTATAAACCGCGGTTTGCGTGTGTGTGTATTGGCGAGGTACGACAGCGGTAGTGCTCCCGTGCGCTGACGTGTGCGCGTGGCGCGTGTGTTCGTGAATCATCATAATCTTGACCAGCCAGGCCGAAGGGAGGTCGATCGACAAAAAGCTCTCCTCAACTTCTGACGAGTCGAGTATATTGTTTCATTATGAGCGAAAGTATAAAGTTCGAGATCGAAAGTGCCCCTGATGGATCAGGGGAAATATTGTATGCCTTCTTACCCGAACACTTACAGTCGAGGTATGCCCCGCCAATCGAAGATCGCTGCATGCGATTTGCTGGGATCAATGCTCATATTCGTCTGATCTTTTGCCACGCTCACAACCCGTGTTGTTGTTGTTGTTGTCGTTGTTCCGCTGTATCTAGAATGATCGATGAACTAAAGGACCCTCTTTAAAAGGCTAAGAGCTCCATGCAGCCGCGCGCGTGTCCACTTGCATCACTCTATCACTACGTGCGATTTTTATGATCTGGTATACCATCTGGCTCATGGATCATTTGCCATTGCATGCTTGCAGCGATGTGGAGCTGAACTTGGTGAACGAGGCAGGAAGAGTTGGGGTGGAGTTCGATTCGTTTGAAACAGGAGAACCTTGCGGGAAAATCTCTCTTACTGGTGCGTGACTCAGCGTCGGACTCTGTGGGCCTCAACAGTTCTTGCATCTAGGGTTATGATCAGATGATCCTTTCAAATGATGAGCTGGTATTGGATATGATTGGCTGGTAGATGTAGAGAAGCAGGCATTGGAGGTAGTGGCTAAGGAGTGGGGTGGTTGGTAAGGTGGCATGTGTGGACAATATTGTTTCCTTTGATTGCTCGGCACTATCTTGTTGAATCTTGGTTAGTTGACACAAAAGGTGTTTCTCGTATGTAAATGGCACATGCACAGCTAGTGCACTATTCAGCTCTGAGATCTAGGTTGGATGTCTGGGAAAGGGGCAACTCCCTGGCCATGCAGCTGACCTTGATCATTGGATCTGTTCATGTTGGATGTGTATATCCATGTGTCGGTCTCATCGCTGTGCTGTCTCATATTTTAATTTGCCAATCTCATTGCCTTATGTGCCGGTCTCGTTGTTGGATCTGGTCATTCGTGTGCCTATGTTGAATCTGATCATTCATGCACCAGTCTCATTGGGCTTGTACTTGCACGCAAATCTCTCTCCTGGCTATGCCATGGTGTCTCCCACCAAAGTAGTTGTCCTACCTCACGATCAGGAGCCTACCACTTGAATTTTAGTCATGATTGTCAATCCTTGCATCTTCTTTTGTGGATATTCCCAACCCGGCCAGGTTTTTTTCTCAAGGAAATGAACAACTGTCTTGTACCGTGGTCTTCATGCACGATGGTGCTCCTAGCAGCCTGCGGATTGATACTAGCAGCTTTTTTTGCCCCCCAAAGCAACCCCCAAAGGTTCTAAAGTAGCATCCTCAATATACCAAGGTGCACAATCGAGCACTTAAACAAAACCCTGTCCCTGGTGTGACTTGTTTTTTCCCATTGACCAGGGTATGCTATTCCTGAGGGTGCTGCTGCAAAGTTCAGCAAGAAGCTGAAGCGATACTCCCTCAGGTGCGTGCTTCAAGCCTTCCGGTTTCTTCCCTCTTGTAAGGCCCCGTGGTAGTCTAAGGCTGATAGGGACCTATCCATGATATTGACCATGAATATTTATGCTGAGATCACCAGTGATTTCATGGGTGGGTGTATAAGCTCATGCATGGAATAAAATCGCTGGCGATCTCAACATGTTTATTGATGGTCAATATCACGGGCAGGTCCCAGTCAAGGGTGGGAGAAGGAGATCATGCATGCAATGAAATCACTGGCGATCTCAACATGTTGATTGGCAGTCAATATCACGGTCAGGACCCGATCATGGATGGGTGTAGGAGCTCATGCATACAGTGAAATCACTGGCCATATCATCATGCAATACATCCTGGGTGCTTCAGTATTTGTTTTGTTGACGTGTTCCCTGTAGTTGTCCATTAGTATTGCTCCTAGCTGTCAACAGGGCCAGGCTCATATATCGTGCGAATTCAACATGTATGACACCACCAGATGAATGCTTGGGTGCCTGGTAGCATGCTCTCAGTGCTACTACTGCTTTCGTTATTTTCCCCTCTGTTCTGTTTCTGCCCACACCATGCCCCACTTGATTCCGTAGCCTTGTGCCCCTCATGCACCACTGTTTATTTTTTTACCTGCGCCCGGCTGCGCGTAACAGCTTCTTGGCAGCTCCCTTTCCCTGTCATTGGGCCAAGCCTGAAGCTAGCTAGTGTGTCTGAAAGCTGTCATGACATGCATTCCAGTGATGCCGTGAACTCAGGGCCTGACCCAGTGGCTGGCTAATGGATCTGGCTAGAATCTGCCCTGCGTAGCCCCCAAAAGAAAGAGTGTCATGCATCTGAATCCACTTGTCTGTGTACGGTATGCCGTCTGCAGCTTCATTGTTGTGCATTAGTACACTGCATGTCCATTGTCTTATATCCTGTCCCACTTCACTCACTTAGAGTCATATCTTATGTTATGCTCCATGTTTCTATCCATGTTCCTTTTTTCTCGTATCACGTCATCAAGTGTTGTATTTGTGCTTCTGTATGTGCTAGGGTACCTTGTTCTTAAGTTGTGTTCTTTAAGCTGTCCCGTTTCGCGCTGGCGCTGCTTGTTGTCAATTTGCATGTTTCCGTCCAGGCATGTGCAATGTTATCATATTCTGAAGTTGAACTATTTAAGCTCACCCGTTTGATGCTGTTTGTTGTCAATTTGCATGTTTGTACTCAGGCATGTGCAATAGTATCATGTTCTGAAGTTGAGATCTTCAAGCTGTCCCGTATGACTCTGCTTGTTATCGAGTTTCATATTCTCGCCTCGGCATGTGCAGTGTTATCAATTTTATCATGTGAACTCTTCATGCTGTCCCACTTGACGCTGTTTGTTGCACCACCAGGTTGGTCAAGGCCTCCCCAGAAGACGGGATGCTGAAGGATGATGACATCGACGACACCTTCCATGATGCCGTGTCTGAGGATACCCAACAGTCAGGGCGGCCATCCGATGCAGGAGGCAATGCTCCTGAGGATGAGGATGCCCCAGCAGGAGGGGAGGGAGAAGGTTCCCCGGCAGGGGAGGAGGCAGATGATGACAATGATGATGTGGGACTGGGTGAGGACATCACTGAGGAGGAGAGGAAGGCGATACGTAAAGCAAGGAAGAAGGAGAAGAAGGAAGCCAAGAAGCTGATGAAGGCAGCAGCTGCTTGTGAAGATTTGAATAACAGTGGCGGGGGAGTAAACGAGGGGGGGGAGTCAGCAGCACCAGCAGCACCAGGACCAGCTGCAAGCAGCGCTGCTGTTGCTGAAAGCGCTGTTGTTACAGAAAGCGGTGCTGGGGACCAGCCAGGTGCAGGAAACGAGGACGGCCTTAGTGCAGCTGAAAGGAAGAAGAAGAAGAAAGAGCGCCAGCGCCTGAAAAAGAAGGGCGTCAGCGTCACTGTTGATGCTGCAGCTGAGTCGGATGCATCTGGTGGGGAAGAAAACAATGGGGCAGCTGAGCTAGTGACACGTGAAGCTTCACCTGAGGAGAAGACTGTTGCTTCATATGGAGATGCCTCGGCTGTGGAGAAGTCAGCCGCCGACTCGGAAAAACAGGCGGAGGTGGAGACAAGCACCCCACCCAAGGATGCATCTCCCAAGAAGGACATCGCAAAGTCTGTCGCCACTTTGAAATATGTCGACGGGTTGTACACCATTGACATGGACCAAGAGTTTGCTGCTGAGCCCTCGGGAATCACGAGCCTGGGGAAAGAGGTACAGAACCCAGGTGCTGGGCTGCCCCACAGTGCCGCCCTGCATGGGCCTACAGTGCACAGCTGCATGTCTAAGAGTGACAGCAGCAAGAAGGAGGACCGTTGGCTGGAAGCCCCTCACAACACGTGGGAACTACCCAGTATTGGAGGTAGGTGCACAGCGCCGGTGGTGGGAGCAGGGCAGGGGTTTCTTTACAGCATTTCAGGGGATGATTTGGGAGTTGGGTTTTCAAAAATGTTGGACTTTGTATCTCAAATTTGGTCTGAAATCTGAGAATTCTGGGAAATTTGGCATGAGAACAATTATGAAGTCTGACCTATGAACCCAATTCATCCCCAGAATTGCTTGAAGGTGCAAAGGTATTACTTGTAGCACAATTTTAAATAGAGGCACTGCTTCTTCTCCGTCAAAATAACCCTGGAGCAGGGCTGGAATTTGACCTGTATAGCTATGTTTGTGGTCTCCTCATGGTTCTAGCCGTGTGATAGATATGGTGTGAGCTCATTTGATTGCCTGTCAATTATTATTTATTTAGACTTGTATGAGTCTCTTCCTCTAATCATGATTCATGACATGGGTCCTAACCATGCTACCATGCCTGGACCGCAAAGCCCTTGCAGAGATATTCACCCAATTTTCCTCATTGCCCATCCAGGGGTGAAATACAGTCTGTAGGGGTGGCCAATCAGGCTAAAAAGATCCATTCAACCTCGAGCAATCAATATCAACTCTAGATTACCAGGGTGGGGTGGGGGGTGGGGGGGGAGGGGGTAATTGAAAGAAACAGTAGATGAATTGGTCTCCAACGAATCGTTCACATGATGTGTTCGACGGAGGACCTGAGTTTGAGTGTTGTTATGTATGTATTTTTACAGTTCAGGGGTAGCCAAATAGGCTCAAGGGACTTGCCCGACCTTCAACAAAAAAGGTTTAGGGTTTAAGCAGGGAGGGCAGTTTAAGAAACAAGCACTGGTGAACTGACCCCCAACAAATCGAAAACAGCGGGGGCCTGGAGTTCGTGCTATGCAGATAATTATTTTTTGTATGATATTTTTTGTATGATATTTTGACTCTACCAATCACCTGTTCACCACCAGTACCAACCACCAGTTCTGGTACCACCAGGACCCACCACCACCAGGACCAATCACCACCACCAATCGCAACCAGTACCAACCACAAGTACCAATCACAGCCAGTACCAACCACCTTTGTCTCCACCCTTCCTCAGGGACAACGTGTTTTTCTGCCTTTGGCATCTTCGATGGCCATGGTGGCAAGGAGGCTGTGGTCCATTCAGCAAAGAACATGTTGCCCATGGTCACCAAGTATCTTGACAGGTTGAGGAGTGAGGATCCAAGTGTGCCGCCTATTCCTGAGCAAGAAGATGCAGAAGCTCCCGTTGAGGTGGAAGCTGCTGATGTGGCGGCATGGGCAGCTCAAGAGGCTATGATCGATCGTTTGCCCAAGGTGAGTGACTGGCGGTACTGACCAGCATGCTTTTTAAGGTGCTACTTTCAGTACAAGTGCTACATCGTGAACCTTTGTGTTTTGGGTTGCTACGTTAGAGCCTGATGATGGGGTTGCTTTTAGGGGGCAAAAAAGCTGCTGGTAGCACCCTAAAGGCTACCAGGGGCACCATGGTGCTAAGACACTGGTTCCCTTTTCTTACAAAAAACCTACTGAGCAGTCTTACACATCTGATGCCCCTTCTAATCCGCCCCCACTGCTGTCTAGGCCCTGCATGCTGCCTTCATTGAGTGTGACACTGAGTGTACGAAGCGCTTCAAGTCGAGTGGGACCACAGCTACCTTGGCGGTGGCTGTGGGCTGGGAGCTGCTGGTTGCAAATGTTGGCGATAGTGATGCATACCTGGACACTGGCAAAGAGATCATCTTGGTGAGTCATGCAGTTCACACTGCACAGTCTTAGGGTCAGCAATGCAGTACACACTACATAGTCTTGATGTCAGTCTTGCAGAACATAGTGTTTGGGTGAGTCATGCAGTACACACTACGCAGTCTTTGTGTGAGGCATGCAGAACACAGTCTTCGGGTGCGTGAGGCCCGGCTCTAAAAAATGTGTTTGAATATGTTATGAGTGAAAGAATGTGTGTAAACGTATTTCCCCTAGTTTTTGCTGTATGGAATCAGTTTGATATGAAAATTGTTTGCCATGAAATCACTTTGTCATGCAATATGCCACAAGTTAGTAGGGACTTGCCCACTCCCCACAGACCAGGCTCTACATTCATGTAGTGAGCAGGGTATTCTTGTAGCACACGAGCTACAGTATGTACTGTCGTGCTTTTGGGGTGCTACATTTGAGCCCTGTGGGGTTAGGGGCAAATAATGCTGTTTGTAGCCCCCCAGAGACTGAACTGATTGCACCTATTGTGTTTTACCCAGGTTGACCATACTACTCTACCAACGCACCTATCGGTCAGCCTGTCAGATTGCACCAATTGAACCGATTGCATCTATTGCACTGCTACAACTGTTTGCACTGATTGAACTGGTTAAACTGATTGATTGAACTTCTGCTGCCTGCCAGGTAAGCGGTAACCACCGAGCTGAGAACAAAGAGGAGGCTGAGCGCGTTGAAGCCGCCGGGGGTGAAATTGCACCCTCAGAACTTGGAGGCTCTCTCAGGGTGTGGCCTGGCGGATTGATGATGACCCGCTCCCTGGGTGACCGTGATGCAAAGGGGCTGGCGGTAGGCCACCCCGAGGTTCGACAGATCAGCATTCCACCCACGGGTGCTCGTCTCATTGTTGCCTCGGACGGGCTGTGGGATGCGGTTCAGGCTAAGAATGTGATCAATCAGGTGCGAGGGTGGATGATGGGTGTGTGTGTAAGGGGCACATGTGGACAGCAGCTGGCATGTAGAGGTAGACATGTAGGGGAAAGGGGATTAAGTGGGTGCTCGTCTCATTGTTGCCAAGGATGGGCTGTGGGATGCGGTTCAGGCTAAAAATGTGATCAACTAGGCGAGAGGGTGGATGCAGTTTTTTGTAAGCAAATGAACCAGTGTAGTAACGAAGCGCTATGGTGCTCTTAGCAAAAGTTTGGATGCTTCTAGCTGTGTTTTGGCCCCCGAAAGCGACCCTAGGAGGCTCTACCGTAGCACCCCAAAACACCAAGGTACACAATGTAGCACTGTTAGCACAAGTGGTACCTCAAAAAAGCTGGGAGGATGATGGGGAAGGGGATAATGGGTGTGGAGTCTCGGGGGGTGAGATGGAGGCTGAAGGATGATGGAGGGAGGTTGTATTGAAGGAAGGTGGGGTTGGGGTTGAAGGGATATGGGGTGGAAGGGGATGGGTGGGGTGGCAAGAAGAGGCCAACCCTAGGTGACAGGGTTTGCTCAAGGAGCTGAAGCACATGAAGGGGTGGATGCGGAGGGGGTAGGGGGGGCACACTCTCTGCTTCAACTTCAACTTGGTTGCATGGATGAAGCTGCATGTTGTTGCACGTTGCATATTGTTGCATGTTGCACATTGCATGTTGTTGCACGTTTCATGCTGACGCTGTTTGCCGCTTTGAAAGTAACATGGACCTTGGACGCATTGCTGTCTCCACATTTCGGAAACCCCACACTGTCTGCACATGTCCAGATTCGCGGTATGCCAGCTGCCCAGGCGGTGCAAATCGCCAAAGTGGCTGCCCTGAAGGCTGCAGGCCTTGCAGATGACATCACTATCATCGTGGCTGACTTCTGCCCAAGCCCAGAGGACAGGGTGATCCCTGCTCTGCAGCCTGGTTTCTCTAGAGACAAGATTCCTGCGTGCGGCGTGGTCAAGCCTCTTCAGGAGGTGCAGACCATTACGGCAGGGAGAACCTGGAAGTGAGTACTGGCTCGGCTTATGAAGTTCTGATTTCAGGTGCATGTTGTGATTCCAGATTCATGGTGTGATTTCAGATGCATGTGTGTTCAAGGCACTTCAGGAGGTGCTGACCATTACGACAGGGAAAACGTGGGAGTGAGTACCGGCTTGGCTTATGGAGTTCTGATAACAGGTGCATGGTGTGATTACAGGTGCATGGTGTGATTTTAGATGCATGTGTGGTCAAGGCAATGCAGGATGTGCTGGCCATTACATCAGGGACGAGGTGGAAGTGAATGACGGCTCCTCTTATCATTAATTGGTGACAGACGCATCTTGTGATTGTAGATGCAAGTGTGGCTTGGGAACACTGAAGATAGGTACAGGTGAAAAGTTTAGAAAATATGTGCGTACATATGGTCCACACACAGCTGCAAGCAAGGCTACCTGAATGCATGTATGAAAAGTCTCCCATACCATGTGGGTGGAGGAGGTGGGTGGCTGTGGGAGCTGGGTGGTGATTGTTTCCAAGACTGATTGGTGGTTGGCCCCAGTGCAAGCAAACAGGCTGGCCTCCTCAGCCTCACGCCTCGTAATAAGGTGCACCATTTATTTATTTATTTTGAGACTGAGCATGACGTCGTTTCATCATGGCTTGCGGGGATCGACTGGAGCCAAACAGGATGGCCTCCTTAACCTCACGCCTGGTAATAAGACGCACCATTGATATATTTATTTATAGACTGAGCATGACCTTGCATCATGGCTTGCAGGGATCGACTGGAGCAAAACATGGTGGCCTCCTTAACCTCACGCCTCGTAATAAGGCGCACCATTTATTATACACTGAGCATGACCTTGCATCATGGCTTGCAGGGATCGACTGGAGCAAAATAGGATGGCAAGGCTTGCTAGCTTGCAAGAGGCCAGGTTGGAAGAGCTCAAGATTGCCGAAGCCCAAGCGGAAGCAGAAGCTGAAGCCGAAGAGGAAGAACGAGTGCGGGAGGAAGCCGAAGAGGAAGAGCGGGCAAGGCTGGCATCACTACCCCCTCCTGTAGCAACTTCTCCCACTGCAGCAGCAGCTGCCAGTGCCTCCGTCACCCCAAGGTCTGCGCGTGGTATCTCGGAGACATATAAGGAGTTGGCTGAAATCAAGGTTGATCTCAGTACTCTGGACAGGTGCGACATCTACACACATAGGCTTTCAGGATTTTTCTGAGACATGTGTTCAACCATGAATACATAAATAAATCATACGCCTTGTGACAAGGCATGCGGTTGAGGGGGCCAACCACCAATGTTTATCTCTACGGTGTTGCTTAATAGATTCACCCTGTTCTTTTCCTTTAGTTAGATTCTCAGCTTATAAAAATCTCCGCGTCGCCATCAGTAGATCTGAATGCTCTGGACAGGTCAGACATCTACACACATATGCTTTCCTACCTGATCTGCAGCTAGTTACATTCTTGTTTGCTTGTTTGTTTCTTGTGCTTCATTTGTAAATATTGAAGGTGCGTGTATGACTATGCATCGAACTGTGGCCTCAATTTTCTACCAATGATCTGTCCAACATTGTAGTCCATCCCTGGGAGGGAAGGGGCGGGGAAGGAAGGGATAAAGGGGGGGGGGGGGGGGGGGGGGAGGGTTTTGCAATGAGGACGAGATTGATGTGTCTGCACTCAGGTGAGGGCCTAGGAAGGTAGTAAAACACTGCTCTTGTTGGAGTGAACAAGCATGTAAGTACCTAGCCGCAGTAATGTGTATTATCTCCTCATCCCCTTTGCAGGATTTTCAGAGAAACGTGTTTAACCATGAAAACATAGATAAATAATATGCCGTATGACAATGAGTGAGGTTGAGAGGGCCAGCCCATTTGCTTGAATTGGGACCAACCACCAGTGTTTATCTCAACGATATAGATTAATATATTCACCCTGTCCTTTGCCTTCGGTTAGATTGTCAGCTAAAATTTGTTCCCGCGCCGCCCTCAGTAGATCATATAGACATCGTGATCGGTAATAAAATGTAACCATATGTTTGTCTGTCCACTAATGCCGCATGAGCGGCTTAGAAGAGGAGGATGGCAGTGTGTGTGTGTGGGGGGGGGGGGGGGGGGGGGGGCACCACTGTGAAGTTGTTCTAATCGAAGTCCAGGACTGCGAATAATTTGCTTATTGATAATACGTGCTAACCATTTGTTTGTCTGTCCACTAATGCAGCATGAGCGGCTTGGGCGAGGAAGATGACGGGGGATGGACCACTGTGGGTGGAGGGGAGAGCAAGCTTCCCTCCTACGAGCAGGAGCTCCTGGATGCTGCCCGCCCCATGGTTGAAGCGGTCCGGGGTAAAGGCAGGGGCCGTGGCGAGGGCCGAGGACGTCGTCAGCACCAGGCTGATGAGAATGGCGAGTTTGCCGCAGAAGGCTCTGAGTATGGAAGAGGGCGAGGAGGTAGAGGTGGGCGTGGGCGTGGAGGGCGAGGCGGGGACTCAGAGGGACATGGGAGAGGTGGAAGAGAGGGGCGGGGCGAGGGGAGAGTTAGGGAGAGGAGGGGTGGACGTGGGGGACATGGTGAAGGCGTGGAGGGTTACCCAGTGCCTGACTCCATGGCCGGGGAGGTGGTGGTGGACGGAGGCGAGCCTGGTGTTGCCCTTCAGGAGGAAGGCGGCAGGAGTGGCGGGAGGGCGAGCTACAGGGGTCGTGGCGAGGGCCGAGAACGTCGTCGGTACCAGGCTGATGAGAACAGTGGGGAGTACACCGCAGAAGGATCTGAGGAGCATGGAAGAGGTCCAGGAGGTCGGGGCCGTGGCGAGGGACGAGGACGTTGTCGGTACCAGGCTGATGAGAATAGTGGGGAGTACAACGCAGAAGGATCTGAGGAGCATGGAAGGGGTCGAGGAGGGCGGGGCCGTGGCGAGGGACGAGGACGTGGGGATTACAACGCAGAAGGCTCTGAGGAGTTTGGAAGAGGGCGAGGAGGTAGAGGGGGCCGTGGGCGTGGAGGCAGGGGGGGAAGGGGGATGGGACCCCTTGCGGTGACAACACAGGGACATGTGGAAACGTCACATGTGCCCACCAGCCCAGTTGAGGCCTTTGGAATGGGCTATGGCTTCCACTCCTTACAAGGAGCAGCACAGCAACCCCCACCTGGTATTTCAGCACAGCCCATGCAAGCACAGGGGAGTGTCGAGGGAGCTCCTGCGGGGGGTCGGGGCCGTGGCGAGGGCCGAGTACGTCGGCCGTACAATGCTGCTGAGAACAGTGGCGAGTATGCAGCTGAAGGCTCTGGGGAGTTTGGAAGAGGGCGAGGGGGGCGAGAGGGTGGGAGAGGCCGTGGTGGGCGTGGGGGCAGGGCATCCGGTGAAGGCAGGGGGCCTGGTGAGGGTGAGGCATATGGGCGAGGCAGAGGTAGAAGAGGTGGGGGTCGTGGCCGTGGGGGGGGCGACTTGAACACTGGCTACAGCAATGGCGGAGGAGGAGCTCCACCTCCAGCTCAGTAAAACAGAGTTATGCTGGTGGCTTCTTTATCCCCCCCCACACCCCCCCCAGCACTGGGGCTCTCCCTAGTGGGGGCTGTCAGGATCCCAAATCCTCCACCAGTACACCTTCATTGCAGGCATCTGATCAGATTATGTGGGATCCTGCCAGGGGCTTGATGTGTGTGTGAATCGATCATATTTGGGATCAGCTAGTGGCTCAAAGACGGTACTCTCTGCGAATGCTCTACCCTCTACCTTCACCACGGGCCCCAGCACTGCAACTTGACCCACGAAAGCTCGGCACTGGTGCGAATCGATCCTATTTGGGGCCAGCTAGTGGCTCAAAGATGATCAGATTATGTGGAATCCTGGCAGGGGTGACTTGGGCACTAGCTACGGCACTGGTGGGAGGAGAGCTCCATGTCCAGCTCAGTAGAACAGGGTCTTGTTGATGGGTTTTTATCCTTCCCAAGCAGTCGGAACGGTCCGGACACGGCAGCCGGTGTCTTGGCTCTCATGTCATGCACCTCATCAATAACTTGGGAATATTGTTATTTTACCAGCCAATAATTCAACCGCGCGTATTTATATTGGATTGTAATGTGGGTTTCAGCTAACTCTGGGCTGCTCACTGTCTTCCAATGCCAAGTCCCACCGTGCGATACCCATGGAAATCAGGGATTTAACTGTGAAAATAACTTGGTGATGCGTAGACTTCTGTTGGTCAGAGAAGATGCTTACGGCCATGGGCTTGTATGTCAGCTTGTAGTACGGTCAGAGGGTATTACCAATCAATAACAAATGGAACTTAGCCGCCTCAAATAAATATGGAGTTATTAAAAATGTGCAAGGCTGTCGTGCAGGCCTGAATATATGATCCCTATCAATGCCAGGGAGATGTGTAGCAGCCTAGATTTTTACAATGGCACATGTATTGTTATGTTTTCATTACGTGGCCTGTCAGCCTTCATGTTGCTCACCATCTGCGGACGAAGTAGACATGGGTTATGGGTTGCATAAACACTCCTCCTCCCCGCTCCCACGTGCAGAATGTAATCGTTGGGTGACACTAGTGCTGTGTGTCTAGCTGTGTAGATGAAGTCATGGATAAGGGTTGGGTTATTTCGCCCTGTGTCATGCATTTCTGTACTTCCGCCGATCTAAGGTCGCTTACTACCTCATGATGTAGGAGTGACTCCGTCGATCACAGCAAATCCTTGAGTCTAGGGTTAACGCACGGAGACCCACCCTTTGTGGCGAAAATCCCCCTTGTAAACAGGGGTCCATTGCAGATAAATCAGACAGCCTTTTTGTCTGTGGACTAACGGAAGAATACGAGATCTGTCACTTATGCCTCAGCCTTTTTCAATATTGACCGCCTCTCCCGAACAGGCCTGCTGGGGTCTGGAGATCCACATGGCGAGCTGCTACATGGTACTACCAGTAGCCGCACAGCTGACACCACACTGTCAATCTGTAATACCGTATTATCACTCAAGTCAGAATTCTGGTTATCAGTTGTCCAGGGTCGGATTGGATCGTAACATTGTTTTTCAGCTACCTCAGGCCCTCAGGGCTGCTCACCGTCTTCCGTCAATGAATGGCAATATAATGTTATTAATGTATTGTGTATCGCTTTTTGACGTGTTATAATCAAGTTAACCGTACGATGTTACCTCTGTGTACCCATGAATGCATGAAGAGATTCCTAAATAATGCTCGCACTTTGATTGCTTTTGATGTTTATTACATTTTGTCTGGTAATGGCCAGTTATTGCCGAAGATGACGAGCAGCCAAATTGCTGCCCTTTTCTTTCAAGCTAGAGCTGTCTACCGGTAACCAAGTTCATTGACAAAACACTATATGTCATAGACTTAATGAGCCAAAATCTGCATTTGCAATGTATGCGACTGCAAGTACGGTAACAAACCCTCCCAAATCTGTGTTTGAGATGGGTAACGCAACCTTACGAACAACCCTTGTCAGAACTAGCAGTCGCATGTAAACACCATTACCGTACAATTACAGAAGAAAAACAAGAAATAGAGGCACCAAAAGATGCGTGAGTTGAAAAGTTCGCCACACGCAATATGTAGACGCTACCTTCAACATCACATCGACACGACCCCGAAATATGCCCCAAATCAAATTGCCTTGCTTAGTCGCCCTACCGCCTAGAGTGGCAGCCAATAGTAGTAAAGTGGTACCTGTTGAATACTATACATAGTACTATACATTACTGCTACTTTTACTGCCGGCGAGTAGCGAAATTGCTGCCTGGAGCCATATAACCAAGTTCAAGTAGCCAATAGCCCAATACACAAGGCTCAAGCGCCCTTGCACAGAAAATCAAATCAACTAATCAAATGGATGGGCCAGGCTTAACCATGGCTCTTATTTACGACAATCAATTGAGACCAACAATCAACAGTGGTAGGCTGGTAGCAGCAGTCTTGCGCCACTCTATTTTTTTACTACCAAAGACGGCGAGCAGCCAAATTGCTGGCTGAAGCTATGTAACCAAGTCCAAGTTCAAGTTCTTGCGCCACTCTGATGCAAGGTAATACGGGAAAGGGACATGACATGGGGTACTGATGTTCAAATGAACGCTGGCTAGGCTTTTTACAATCTTGTTCCAGTCCTGTGTTAGCCCCCAGCTCAGTGCAACATGCCCACGTTTGTCACAAACAAAGCTTGTCTCCCTACAAGTGAGATTTGATCAAGTATATGTGGACAACAATGCTTAGACTTGAATTGTTTATGTTACCGCCAGAGACGTTGAGTACCCAAGTTGCTGGCTGGAGCCATGTAACCAAGTTCAAGTTTCCTGCACATGGAGACATCTATGGAATTAGAGCCTAGGACGCTATGTAGCCATGTGATTACATTATGTACTTGAGAGTGAGGTGTAGTAGGCTATCCATGTTTACGCGGCCTGCAGACAGTGAGCAGCCTGAAGGCTGATAGACTATATGATCAAATACAAACACAACTATTCCCCTAAGCGCAAGTTCTTCCTTTGCAGACAGGGCCCGGTCGAGCATAGAATATGACATGTTGAATAATACCCGCTGAATCAGTTATAATAATGACCTGTTTTATAATATTTGCTTTACTGCCTAAGACGGCGAGCAGTCAAACTGCTTGCTGGAGCCATGTGACCAGGTTCCAGTGTAAAAGATGACATGGCAGAGGTCAGGGATATTTTTTTCTTGGAGTATATTCCAATCGGAATACGAGACCCCGTTTTGGCCAATATTATCGGAATAAGAAACCTAAAAACAAAAGTTTTTGTTTTATTTTTACTGAAAGTGACTAAAAATGACCCAAATCGACCCAAATCGGAATAAGGATCCTGTATTGGGAGGAAAACAGGGAGGGAAAAAGAAAAGGAATAAGATTTCCTCTTTTTGATTTGAAAACAATATCCCCTGGCAGAGGTGGGGATGATTGTTGGCATGCCTCGATGCCTATGCATGCAGCTTGTATCTTGCGCTTGCCGGCTTTCATACATAAATCCCCCTTGACACCGTCAAGCCGCGGGCACATTTGGAGTCCTATAGGGCACCAGAATAATGATTCCTCAACATCATCATATTTCATGCACCCATGAATGATAATGCAAAGTTGGCTCCCTGGTTTTTATGGCTATCGCACGGGAGGGGGAGGGGGGGGCTTGGCAATGGAAGACGTCGAAAATCCCAGATTTGGCTGAAAAACCATGTAACAATCCAATCCATGAGCGAATGATCATGATCATGCTAGCAGATCCTTTTTAAGCTTCCAATACACAGCATCACTGAGACTATTCATGGCTGAACTCACACCCACAGGGCGCGAGCCACCTCCCAAGTTGCCAAGCTGCCCACCAGGCAGAGAGCACACTACATCCCGTATAGCCTGAGAGGCTGTGTGGGTTGGTGGATGGGTAGGATGTCCACGCTGATGGCGAGAAAGGGCTGGGGCTGGGTGTGGGTGAGAAAGGCTCTCGCTCACTGCGCGATCCCTCTCAAGAAGTGGGACACTTGTTTCCCATGGCTTGACTGGCTGTGTGGGTCTATCAGAGGTATCACACGCAGAGGCCTTGCTGTCCTCTGTCAAGGGGCCAGTAACAGTATATGCAGCCGTAAACGCAGCTTTGTCAGATTTATAACTTGGGTCAGCAGTATAGCACGGGGGCTTCTGGCTGCGCTGCAAGTCGAAGGATCCCCACACTGCTGAGCTTGACTCCCCAAGTCCCATACGTTCTTTCAGCCTCTGGAAATCTGCCATGATTTCTTCGTTGTTGGACTCTGCACGCCTCATAGTGCCCCTGAACTTGTAATACTCCACATCTGAGGCACGGCCCTCCTCTAGCAAGGCTGCGGTAGCTGGGAGGAAGGTAGCAGTAGCTGAAGGGAAGGCTGCAGTAGCTGAGGGGAAGGTGTGCGAGAGTGTGGCTGCTGTAGAGAAGGTATTTGTGGCGCTTTGGTGATCAGAGGCGAGGAATCCTTCCCTCAAGTGAGCTGCAGAGGCGTCTTCTGATTGCGCTCCTGCCTTGTAGACGGAGCCATCAATACTCAGGTGGCCTGGCTTATTGTGCTCCAGCGAAGCACTGCCATCTTCTGCCTCCCTAACTGCTCGCTCCCACCTGTCAACTCCCACCTCTTGCATTACCTCCTGTTGGGCCCTGCCCGCAGCCCGCCCTCGCCTCCCATAGCCATCCACTCCCTGTTGGGCCCTACTCTCATAACCCCCCTTCTGCCCATAGTCATCCACTCCCTGCTGGGCCGTACCCTCATAACCCCCCTGCCGCCCATAGTCATCTTCTCCGCACCATCGAGAGAGTCTCCCCACCTGGGACTGCCTTTCACGCAACCCTACGCCTTCACTCTGTGTACTGTCATCTTTGCGGTATGCTGCCAGTCTCTTCGCTGCCCCCTCCTCATCGCTCCTCTGCCGCCAGAGGTCAACAGGGCACGGGATGTTGAGGGGCGGCCCTCTCCTGTTGCCAGCCTCATCAATATTCCGGGGCGACACCGGCTCTCCTTGTACTCCCACCCCATGTACCGCCCAATGTACAGCCTCTTGCTCCCCATCCAACCTCAGTCCCTGCTTCATGATTCGAAACTGATGAATGTGCTGATCCTGGGCTTCTGTCAGTTGCCTCACGGACTTACGCAGCGGCAGCAACCAGTCCGGCACAAGCGCCTCCTCCGTTGTGCATGACTCTGCATCTTGCACCAGCTCATGTGCATGACCACGTGTCGCACTGAGTGACCGGCCTACTAAAGAGGTGTTGGGGGCGCTGCTCCTCTCCCCGTCATAACCGGGGACAGTGGGTGGGATGTTGAGCTGATCAGATACATCACCTGCCTTCTGACCCTTCCTCGAGTCAAGGTCCATATCAGAGGACCGCTCTAAAGCAAGGACGTTGCCTTGGCGTGCAGTGCTTTGACGTGTATTGCCTTGAACTGTACTACCTTTGGCAGCACCACTCTTGGGCACATCCCTTTCGTACCGCCCCTCCTCTGTCACCAGGTGCCGCAGGAGAGCCTGAGGGAGCAAAGGGGTGGCCGCAACGCCAGTGACGTCAATAGAGGGAGCAGCAGCACGGCCAGCCCCGATGCGCCGGCTCGCACCGGCAAGAGAGAGAGTTGCAGGTGCCGTAGGGGCTGAGGGGGCGTCTATGCGTGTGTTAGTAGAGGGGAAATCTATGCTTCTAGGGTCTGACAAAGCAGGAGGGACGTCTATGCGTATGTTGGTGCGCTCCCCACCCTCGACCTCCATTGGCTGTAGGACTCCTACATCCCCATCTTGAGCATCATACCTAGCATGGGCCCCCCTCTCTGGCACCACCACATTTGCCGAATGCTCATGTTCGGTCAAGGGAGCAGACTTGATCTCTCTACCTCCTCCACCTCTGCCGTCTTCACCAGCCACCCGGTCACGTCTCTGTGTGCGTCCACCTCCACTTCCACACCCATGACCACCAGAAGGCCGCTCATCAACCAAACCAGATACAGACCCTATATCCAAGATAGACATGGCTTCCTTGCTCCCCTCCACCACCAGTGATCCGCCCCCTGCCGACCCTGTATCAGAACGCTCAATGACCCATACACCATCCATCACTCCAGACACACCACCCACAGCTCTTGACCCTTCACTCCAGTCCATGGAGTATCCATCCATGTCGATGCCCTCGTCACCTCTGTTGTCGACATCAGCACCTGTGCCGAGACCCATGCTCTCAACAGGCCCATGCCCATGCAGCAAAGACGCTACCCCCTTGAGCAAGCTCTCATCAGGTTTCTCTTTTAGCACAGCCATTGTGTCCTCACCTGAGCTGTCTCCAGGTGTCTCGCCCTCAACCGAATGCTCATCCGTGCACATGCTCTCACAAAGCCCATCACCCACAGCAAGATTGACAGCCGTGCCCACGCTCTCACCAACTCCTTCATCCACAGCATGATTGACATCCTGGCTGAAGTGATCACCTAGTCCATCACCTACAGCCGGACCATCTTTGCTGAAGTGCTCACCAGAGCTATCATCATCTGCAGCAGGATCTGTATCCTTGTCTATTTGCTCATCAGGAAGGTCGCATGCTAAATATGTGGATGTGCAAGGACTAGCTGTGGGGCTAGTAGTGCTATGGCTCTCCTCCCCCGGACTCTCAAAATCATGAGAGCACTGAGAGTAGGAGGAGCTTCCTTGTGAAGCATGCGGGACACCGTTTGCGGTCGTCCCTACCAATCCTTCTGAGCTCCTGTCACTGGGAAAGGGAGATGGTTGGGACGCAGTAAAAGTGTCCCCCATGCCCACCATGGGCGATGGAAAATGTCCAACGGCCTCCTTAGCACTAAGGTCAGAATTGAAGGACTTATCCCTGGTTCTTTCAGAAGCTTCTTGATTTGCATCCTCCAGCAATGCGCTTGGTTGATCAGACATGGCGGCTGCAACATCATGGGGGCCGCCATCTCTAGCTGGGGGGGCTTGTACATCACGGTAGGCTTCATCTTCAGCAGCAAGAGTATGGTGGGGATCAGCATTGGACCCGCCATCTCTAGCTGGGGGGGCTTGTACATCACAGTACGGGTCCTGCTCAGCGACAGGAGTTCGGTGGGGCTCAGCATTCTCCCCGGAAGTTGTGGAGTGGGCTTGTCTTGGGTCAACACTGGCCTGCCTATGACACTCTAATGCAATGTAATTGGACCCGTCATCCCCAGCCAAGGGGACATGGTGGAGCCCACTCATGGACCACTCATCTTCCTCGAAAGCAACTTGGTGGAGCCCACTCATAGAGCACTCATCTTCATCTAAAGCAGCGTGGTGGAGCTCCCCTCCTTCATGCATGACTTCACCTTTGTGGTGCATGACTTCACCTTTTTGGTGGTTGATTTCACCCTGGCATAGGCCCTCTTTTGGAGGCTGAGAGGCAAAGGGGGGTTCACCCTTGGCACGCTCACTCTCTGCTAAGGGGCCCTGGTGGGGACGGCAAGAACCTGCAGGTTGGAATGTTGCTGTGTGCAGATGCGTGCTCTGGAGTTGATGCAGTGTGAGCTCCATATCTGCGCCCAAGCCAGTCTCATCGTTGCTCACACCTCCAGGCACCACCCTAGCGTTGCCAATAGAATATGTTATGCCGCCGGTTCTATGCCTGCCCTCATTCACCAGCCCACTGCCAGACGTGCCACCAATCACCAGCCCGGCGCCATGCATACCTCCAATCAGCAGCTCAGAGTGTGCATGAGCCTCTTGTTCCTGTCCAGACTGCCCGACATAAATCCTTTCGCTACGGTGGCCTCCATCCGCAGATTCGTGGGCCCCTGTTGATGTGTTGTTAGCCCCTGTCATAGACTGGGGATTGTCCGCCTCTATCCAACATGCCCCAAGCTCTAGAAGCTCAGCACCCAACTTTGTTGCAGCATTTCCTAGAGCTTCAAGCAACCTGGCTGACAGCTCTGTAGGGGCCGGCTGCTTCAGCTGCCCTGTGTCACCTATCTGCCCAGTCAGTGAATGGATATTCAGCCCTGCAGCAGCACCAGCCTGCACGCAAGCACTTGCATCAACATGAGCACCAGCATGCACATCCGCCCCAGTTCCAGCACAAGTCCGCACGCTAACAGCAGCATCACCCCCAACTTCTGTTGTCCCCCCAACAGAGCATGATCCCCTTTCTGATGTTGCCCTGGAGCTAGCGCCTATGAGAGGAGCCTCTGCTGCAAGTGCTGCTGCTGCTGGAACCGGTTCTGGTGTTGTTGCTGAGGCTGGTGATAGTGCAGCAACAGCAAACCCACTGCTGGCAGCTAGCTTGTTGAGCGACCACAAGCACTGCATCATCATCCTCAACTCCTTACCAAGCTCCTCCAGAGCAGGTCTCAGACGTTTGCTTGGCTCTGAGGCAGCTCCTTGCACGTGGTGGGTTGGGGACGATACCTCAGCTGTGGAGGGCCTTGCCCAAACCCCCCTTGCAGATGATGTCATAGGAGGGGGAGGGGATGCGATGGATGTTGTAGGTGCACGGGTGAGAATGGGGGATGAGTTGCTGCTGCGCTCGCGTCTCCAGCTTTGTGGCAGTGTTGCAGGAGGGAAGGCAGACTTGCTGAGCTGGCGACACGATTTGGGAGAGCCTGGGGGGCACCAGGGGGGGGACCCTGACCTGGCTGCAGTCCTGGAGCTCCTGGTGCAACATGAGTGGGGGGCAGCTGCCCCCGCGCACTCACAGCAGCGCTTGAGTTTGATTCGGAAGAGCTCGGCCCCTCGACGTAGGTGCAGAAATGCGTCGTTGAATGACTGTGACAGCACCACTTTCTGCAGTGGACCAGGTGCCCCCTGCAGTAAGAGTCCATGCTCCGCCTCACCTCCCTGATGCCCAAGTGGCGTGGCCCCATCTACTCTGCTCCTACCCTGGTGGATGGTCTGACTGCGGCCGTCCCTATGCGGGATGCCCTCCGCCCCAGTCCCATGCACAAGGCTAGCAGTTGCAACAGTCCCAGGGTTAGCAACAACAGCTGCAGCAGCAGCAGTAGCGGCATCGCCCCCACTGGGTCCCCTGGTGGATCCCTTAACCGGTGACATGTAATCCACCTCTCTACCAGAGGCCGGGGGGGAGCTTGACATGGGTGCAACAACACCCCACAGAGTCCTCAGCTGCCGTTGTATGGATGCTGCTGTCTGTTGAAAGCCTGTCAGCCTGTTCAGCATTGCTGAGGTGGCACGGGAGGGTGACAGCTGGGCGGTGGAGAATGTGGGGGCAGGAGGGGCAAGCTGTGCTGGGTTTACTTGAAACTTTTGAGTGTTAGGCTGCGGAGCTGTGGGCTGAGCCTGTTTGCTGGCTGTGGGTGGAGCAGGGGTGCCAGCTGCGGAGGCAGCCAAGGTGCCCGCTTTGGGGGTAGCAAAGATGCCAGCTGTGCTTGCAGCAGGGTTCCAACCTGTGGGTGGGCCAGGGGTGCCAGGTGCGGAGGCAGCTGTGCTTGCAGCAGGGTTCCAAGCTGCAGGTGCATTAAGGGTTAAAACTGTGGGGGCGGCAAGAGTGTCAACTGTAGGTGCAACAGGGGTAGTGCTGTATCTGAGTGCGATAGGTGGCCGCTTATTCAACTGCTGCCTGAATGAGAATGCTACGGAAGGATTTGAACCTCTTTGCTCCATGTCTTCCGGGCTGAGGTCTGCTGGATCGGATGCTTTTCTTGTCGGGTGGGCTGAAGGTGGGTGGTTTGTGTTAGGGGCTGAAAGTGGGTGGTGCATGAGAGGGGCTGAAAGTGGGCGGCGCATGTGAAGGGCTGAAAGTGGGTGGTGTGTGTAAGGGGTTGACGGTGGGTGGTTCGCGTGAGGGGTTGTGCTGCTAGAATAGTCGATGGGATCCCCAAAGCAGCGCTCAGAGGGGAGTGCATCAGTCGCTGCATAGGTACATGACGGCTGTCGCATTGGTTGCTCAAGATGTGTGATACTCCTTCTGCTGTGGGACTCATATGAACTGGCAATACTGAGCTGCTGGGGTGGGGCATGAGCAGCAGCAGCAGCAGCAGGAGCACCTGGAGCGGATGCTCTCCGCCCCCTGATGCCTTGAAACTCACAGGACACGTGCAAGCCTGATGCTTGCTTGTGGTCAGATAATCTCATGCATGCGGCAGAGATGGATCCCCCCCCTGGATGTGCTTCATGCATACCAGCCAGTGCACAATGCTGGGGACCACTTGCGAGCACAGGTTCACGGCTGCGTCCCCCTTGGTAGCTTCTCATAGGACTCGGTCCACGTGACGAGAGAGTGGCAGCCGAGAGCGAGTGGAGTTGGAGTGGGGATACAAGGGGAGCTGTGGTGGAGGGCCAGCGGCTGCTACCCCCTTGGTAGCTCCTCATAGGACTCGGTCCACGTGAGGAGAGAGCGGCAGCCGAGAGCGTGTGGAGTTGAAGTGGGGATACGAGGGGAGCTGGGGTGGAGGGCCAACGGCTGCTATTGGTGGATGCCCCACGGACGTTCCTCTCTCTCAAGGTGGCCGAAGCTGAGCCCTGAGCTCTAGCCTTACGCACTGCGAGCAGCTTGTCGGTGTTCAATGCGACTTGCTGCAATCTCAGCCACACATCTGCCGCTGCATGCTCAGTGCTGGAGTGCCCTGTATCTTGTCCTGTTCCATCTGCTGCCCATGCAGCAGCATGATTGGCACCAGGTATGAAGGGGGCAGTTCGCAAGGCAGCGCTGGTGGAGGGAGCCGAGCCAAAGCCCCTTGTGTTCACTCGACCGTGTGATAGAGCTGTCAGGGAAGAGGGCTCTTGCGAGCTGGATGCGTGGCCGAGGGCATTCAGAACTGCTGGACTGAAGTGAAATGATTCCAAAGCTCCAACACCTTTGTGGCGCCCAGCCCCAGCCCCAGCCCCACCCCTGGCGGCAGCTCCATCTCCAGAAAGTCCATCATCACTTGTAGTGCCGACCCCCATTCCAAACACACTACCAGCGGTGTTCCTTGAGTCATCTCCAGCAGTACCAGTGCCGTAGTGTGCTTGCGGCCTGCTGCCTCTAAGCAATTGCCCCTCTGACTGACCTTGGCACAAGTAAGAGCTCAGAGCATCCGTGGCAGATATCTGAGGATGATGTGTTCCCTCCTCTTGACCCCGTGACGCCTGCTTAGGATGTGCCTGACCCTCAACCTCAACCCCAGCTTCAACCCGCGACTGCAGATGGAGATGGGCCTCAGGAAGTGCCCCATGATGTTGATGGTGCCACGCTACATGCCCTAGGCACTTGTCTCCAGGTTGAGAGTGATGCATGCTGCCAGCCTGGAAGTGGAGAAAGGGTAGGGGATGTTTCAGCTTTCAAAGCAAATTGACTCCTCTTCATTACTTGAGGTGCGATGTATTAGATTTTGAAGGAAGTGCATGCTGTTGATTGTGTCTCATTCCATGCCCTAGGCACAGGTATCCAGGTTGAGGGGTGCAAGCTGCCAGCCTGGAAGGGGAGAATCCATGAATGTATTGAATAAAGAGATTGGAACAATAATATTTTGATAAGAATGTTTAGATTTGATTGTTTATGATGATGAAGATGACGATTACATTTTACACTGGGAAGTATGTAACTGCCGAAGACGGCGAGCAGCCACATTGTTGGCTGGAGCCATGTAACCAAGTTCAAGCTCAAGAGCGGGGAGAAAAGGGTAGGGGACGTTGCAGCTTCAAAATCAAAATGCTTCATCTTCGTTACTTGATGCGCAATACATCAGATTTTTAAAGCCATGAGAAGCTGTCTCTGTCTACCAATGATTGTAGGAAGAGACAGGATCAATAATGCTTTGGCAAGAGCAATGTTGTAAGGTTGATGTTACTGCCGAAGACGGAAAGCAGCATTAAAGGCTGGAGCTATGCAACCAAGTTTAAGTTCAAGTTCAAGCTTGTGTTCCTACTAGCAAGTCACCAGCTCTAGCTCCAGATCATTGGTACAGCTGAGATGATGGTCACACGTCGCACACGGCACGCACGTGGGTTACATGTAGCTATTCAGCTACCAAGCTACCTCATTGTACTTGACAGTCGTTAGAGCTGTCTAGCTTCTCTTTTACAAACTTGTAACTTGACAAAGGACAGATGAGAAGGTTGGCGGAGTCAATAGGACAGGTAGAACCAACGAACAGCTAAAGCTGACATAACGAGTGCACTGTTCTTATTTATGCTCCAACAGATGCGTTATATTGATGCTACAACTCGTAAGTGTATCAATGCTGTATGTGTGTATGTTACAGTCCAGGGGTAGGCCAAATAGGCTAAGGGACTTGCCCAACCGTATAGGAAGGGCTTAAAAAGAAAAAGTACTGATGAACTGGACCCCAAACAATTGTTTAATCGACGGGGGCCCTGAGATCGTCCCACAGTAATAATTTAATTCTACAATGCTGCTCACATGTTGACTCAATGTGATGATGAGGATAGCGAGCAGCCAGAAAGCTTGAGGCATGAAACCAAATTCAAGTTCACATAAAGGACGTGCATTGGTGGTTTTTCCCACTGCAAGCAAACGGGCTGCCCTCCTCAAGCTCACGCCTCGCAATAAGGCGTACTATTTAAAGGATGTATTTAAAGGACGGGCATAGGCACAGCAAGAACAAGAACGAAAATCAATGGACATGCATGCATGCAGGGGTACAATGATGGTACAATGAGAAAGGACATGAGGGAGCCCGAAAGGGGTCATAGCTTTTCTTTTCGGCCACAAGCAGCAGCTTCTAGGCAGCTCCCTGAGCCAGCCACAAGGCCAAGCACCAATATGTCAGCAGTTCTAATTTGCTGATTGTGCACTAGGTTGCGTCAGATTTGGCGGAATGGCCAGTTAGGGGTGCTGCCTAAAATCTGCTGTTCGTAGCTGAAAAGAAAAGCTATGAGGGGGGTGGAGGCAAGAAGGTAGCTTTTGAACCACCCCTTCGAATTGGATAGGGAATCGCCAGAAAATTACAAAAACATCGAGTTTCTGTCGGTACACCAAGTGTGGGGAACAATCCAGGGAGCCCAACAGGAAGGAAAGGGTGTGCATGGCCATTTCTCTAGCACCCACCTACTCCCCCACCTCCTAAACCTGGACATGCCTTCGGACTGCCTTGCACCTGTTGATTGCATTCTGTAGTTAGGAGTGCAGTATGGCAGTGTTTATATTACCCATGTTTTCTTTCCTACTGACGGTGACCAGCCTGGAGGCTGATAGACTTATGAAACCAAACCAAAGGTAGTGAGTGTCTAGACACCAGGCTTGTTCCTAAAAAAAGGAACCAGTGTCTTAACTTGGCACCACGGCGCTCCTAGTAATGATAGCTCCTGGTGGGGCGTGGTATTAAGGGAATCCGTCGTACGCGGGCAGAGAACGGTCTACCACCTCAACTGGACAAGCTACCATCGTGGTTGACAACGACCTGCAACGCTCAGGGCGACCGTAGGGGGAATCGAACCCCCGACCCTCCTTCCTTTCAGCAATTTGGTGTACCACTAGACCAATCTATATCACTGAAACGGGCTGCGCTCCTAGTAGCTGAATGGATTGCAACTAGAGGTTGGTTTGGTCTCAAGGCAACCTCAAAAGACTCGTAGCACCCCCAAAACAAGATGGTACATAATTAAGCTCGTGTGCTATATATAGCACCTTCAAGAAAACCCTGCTCGATACAACAGGTTACTGCATTTCATTCCCACACTAGACCATGTAATCAAATCAACAACAAGCAACATCGGCATTCCTCTGGCGCCCACCTGCATCCCCCCCAACCCCCAACCCCAACTCCCCACAGCCCGACCATCCGCGCCCCTCCATTCCACCCACCTGGAACGCAAGCACACATATACCACCAACATGCCTCCTCACCCCCCCCCCCCCCCCCCCCCCCCCTCATACACACAGCCTGACCAACTAACCCCCCCATATCTCTGGCATTCCTCAGTCGCCCACCTGCACACCAGGCTTCAGGCCAGCATTGCGCTTCATCTCTCTATCCCGAGCTTGGTCCAGCTGGCTCTCAAGTTCGTGTTGCAGTGACGTCACCGCTGATGCTGGCGCTATGAACAGGCTGGCAGCCAGATCTCGGTCCAGCTGACTGTTGAGCTCATACTGCAGGGACTGTGCTGCTGACGCTGGCGCCATGGACAGGCTGGCAGCCAAATCTCGGTCCAGCTGGCAGTTGAGCTCATGCTGCAGGGACTGTGCTGCTGACGCTGGCACCATGCGTAGGCTTGCAGTAGGACTGTGAGGCTGATGTGGACCCCTCCTCTGGTTGTGGTCTCCTGTGGCTGTGGACCCCTCCTTCTGTGGACCCCTCATATTGATGGGAGCCATATCCTGATGCACCTTGTGTCCGCTTGGGGACATGCCTTGATCTGTATAGAGGCTTTGTGGCTGCCGTGGACCCCTCATATTGCTGGAATCCATACCCTGATGCACAATGCGTTCGCTTGGGGATACGTCTTGATCTGTGTAAGGGCTTTCATCCATCTCGTACCTGGCCAGACAGACAAAAGAGGGGTGACAGAAGTGTGGAATAAGTTATTGATCACTTGTGTGGCCTGCTTCATTCAAAAAGCTTTAACCAACATATACCACTTATCATTTGTCCGAAACATAATGAATTAATGACATAATCGGTATTGTTTATGATGGTCAAGAGAAGGCTCAGGAAGGAAGTATAAGGCGGCCACTCAAGATGTAAGCTTGCATACATGCACAGCACTACACACATGCACAGCACTACGCACATGTACAGCACTACATACATGTACAGCACTATATACATGTACAGCACTACATACATGCACAGCACTACACACATGCACAGCACTACATACATGTACAGCACTACATACATATACAGCACTACCATACAGCTAGAAAAAACCCACTTTTAGATTTGAAAAATAAATCACTGGTACCTGTGCTTGACCCCTGTTGCTTGCTGATGAGGAGCGGCCATCAAGTTTGTCAAGCACACCTTGCTGGTGGCACCTTTTGGATTTGGAATGGAAGATCGAGGAGCGGGAGGGCGCAAGGCAGTGCCAGAATTGGGATGATTACTCTTCTTAGCCTCAAGCAGCTTCATGCACATCTTGCCAGGAGTCGGGCTGGGACTGCTGGGTGAGGCGATGAACCTGACGTGTGTGTTGGGGTAGTTTTTGTGTTCAGTGTGAGAGGATGGCTAGATGGCGTGGTCTGTGAGGCTGAGCGTGGCGTGACCTACCTGGCCGTTCAGGCTGGTGGGGGATGCTTCAGAGTTGTGTCTAGCAGCTTACACACCTGATACGCTGACTATTGCTAGCTCCGGCTTACGCTGTGGTGTCCTTAATTTCACGTCTTGAGAGTGACTGCATTACTCGGATGTAACAATTTCAATATCAATTTCAATACACACCTGATGGAGAATTTGCAGAAGCTATCGTGCAGCCTTTCACCACAGCCCAGATGGCAGCAGTGGCCAACAACGTCCTATAGCTAAATCCTAGTTATTGCTCAGGATAAGGTGTTGCGGTTTGTGTGATCCGCTCTCTTAGAGCACACTATGTAACTTTGATTCTCGTGTCTCTCCCGATCCCCTTGAACCCATATCAGTCTCTTACACGGTTTCATGCACATGATGCAAGATGCACATGAAACAAGATGCACATCTTGCCAGAAGTCCGGCTGGGACTGCTGGGTGGGGCGAAGAGCCTGACGCGAGTGTTGGGGATTATTTTACCAGGTGCGCATATGCATTTCGATACACGAGCACACATGCATGACAAATACTATAACATATCTCATATGGTATCTTTCTACATAAATCTACATGTATCTACATATATATACATTTATCTACATATATCTCTGTGTGAGACATGTAACCTATTAATAGCTCAAACGATATATCCCCACGTGTAGCTACATTTATATATACTAGGGTTGTCAAGGACATTATCGTACGGCAAGACACATTGTACGACATTGCATCCGACATAAGACATTTCAGTCAGTCACCATGCGACAATATTGTACTGGTATCATGCTATTTCGTGCTTTATCGTGAAATCGTGCTATATCGTGCGATATCGTACTGGTATCGTGCTATTTCGTGCTATATTGTGATATCGTGCTATATCGTGATGTATCGTGATGTATCGTGCTATATCGTGATTTGTCGTACGATAAATCCGGGAATCAGGATGAAATTGACAACCCTATTTAAAAAATGAAAAATTGAACATCCAAGAATTGTTACAGTGACCTCTAAGGACGTGCCACGGTGGGATTCAGGGAACCAGATCGTAAGTATGCGGTGGTCGAGCCGACATCGCATCTAGATTCCAGTTTCCGTGCCAGTCGACGACCCTCCAGACGGGCCCAAGCGCACTCAAGGGGGTTTGAACCCTGCACCTGCTGCGATCTTTCTACAGGGTTGCTCTGCCACTGAGCCATTCAGTTCGGATCAGTGATAACCCATGTTTAATATCTGCATGTGAAAGGTAACATTTTAATATCTGATACCCCATGTATATTTATATTACATGCCCACCTTACCAATTCCCCCTATCTAACCTTATCTGGGATGAAAAGCTCAACACCACCATTATACATAACCAACCCACCTCACCAGGGTTGTTCAAGGGTACTTCAAAATCTAAGTTTCATGAGACAAAATCTGTGTCAGCAACGCAACAGACCCTCAAAAAATAGAAAGATATCTTTGAGACGTGAAAAGTAACATTTTGAACAACCTCCCCCCCCCCCCCCCCCCCCCCCCCCCCGCCCCCTTCTCCATGTTACAGCTGAAACCTTGACCTATGCCATGTACACGCACCTGCATTTCATGTACAGTGGAAGCGTCGGCAAATGGCCTTGTTTGGGCAGTGCATTAAACGGCTCAAGCAGAGTTCCACCGGATTTCAGCTGCTCCATCAACAAGCGTGCATAGTTGTTGCGGTTGCGCCTCCATACCACATTATTCGTCTAACAGGATGATGAGATGTAGGGGGGGGAGGGGGGGGGGGGGGGGGGGGGGGGGGGGGGGGGAGGGGTCACCATCTTCCTTAAGAGTGAACTTGGGCTTGCTTATATGGATCCACCCGACAGTTGGCTGCTCACTGTCTCTGGCAACTGAAAACAACTATCAGTGAGTACATTCAAAATTCCTTGAGTATGATTTCCAATTATCCCATATCCTTGTCTTTAGGTGCGGATGCAGCCAGTGTTAAGGAGAGCACGGGCAATCTGGTGCACAGTGAGGAGTAGGGTACAGGTGCAGCTGTTGTCAATTACTTGTGGTATGCTTTGAATTACAGGATTTGGTGGTGCCCTAACACACTGGGGTGAACTTGGAGTACATGACTTGCAGCTTATTCAGCCATCTGCAGCCTATGTTAGGCTTTTCATGAGCCTCTTGTTTGTTCCCCCATCACTTACCGGCTCCTTCAGCTTGGCTATCCACTGTTTGACGCGAATTTGAGAACGCTTGTCGGTTTTGGGCACCATGCTCTCGACCATGCGCATCGTCTACATAGATATTATGAGCAGTTATTCGGGTTGGGTCATTCTCGAGTGGATAATCATTCGTTCGAGAGCTCAGAAGCAGCAACATCGCACTCACGTGCAAGAAAGATTGGTCTAATTCTATACAGGCCGAGATAGCGCCTAGTTCTTCTGAAGAAGGCGACATGATCGCAGCCGAGCATCAAGTTAAAGGGGCAGTGCAGAGGATATTGAATTTAATTGCCTGCTTGTCCGCTCATGCGCGAGCTAGCGGGTGAAAACTGAGTTTGACTTTTGCGTTCGATGGTACCGCAGAATACCGCCTCACGTGGGGTGTCACACCTGGGACGACCTGGCAGCCTAACAGTCAGCAGGTGGGGGTAGTCTAGCGCAAGGGCGAAAGTTCGGCCAGAAGCCCGCAACTCCACGCTGGCAAGCTGGCAAGCTGTCACTACATCCAGTCATCTGACCGCCAGGCTGTCCTTCATGGGTGGGGGGGGGGGGGGGGGGCGGGTAAGAGAATCAGGGACTCAGGCAGCAGCTGAGGTGGCAGACTTAATTTGTGATGTAATGAATTAAGGCAGCCGAACACAAACTTTAAAATGTGCAGAACACGAAGTGAACACCTGCAGGTTGAATACCAGAACTTGGATAAACTTAATTTATCTAGAAGTACTTGATAGCAGGGTTGTTCAAATCTACAACTCTCAATATCTCAGCGAGTTTACGTCAGCGAGAACTGGCACACCAGGTTCTCCGTCTGATGAATACGATTTTATGGGGGGCAGATCTTATAGTGCTTGGAAATCGCCCCTGGTTCCCTACGCCTGGATAATATAGAATTATACGTATTATTTGAAGATGGTTAAGTCCCGTTAGCCTCATTGGGTACCCCCTGGAGTGCAACATACAAAATAATTCATAAATGGATTACTTGCAGGGTTGTGTTGGGAGATCCACCGTCTGGGGTGAAATTCCTCTCATAAAATACAAAAAAAACGCCGTCGAAGTTGTAATAGAACTGGCCACTGGGCATGTTGGACTGATGTGGCATACAACACATGTCAAATACTGTAAGACAGGTTAACATTCGGGGAGATCTGGGAATGTACCGTACTACCGTGTACTGTTCATACATATGGGTGGACAGAAAACCCAAAGTAAATAGCAAGTAACTTGCGTGAACTTGAGCTGAGTTACGTGGCGCCAGCCTGTTAAGGCTACCAGCCGCCTTCTGGCATGCGCGTGAAGTTAGAACATTCAAAAATGGACCCCCATCCAACTAACTAACTGGAGGGAAGAATTGCATGTGAAATAATGTGATGGGATATTGGGATGGGAATGATTACATGGTATAATAACATTTGAATTATATTACTTTTACTGCTGAAGACGGCCAGCAGCCAAAATTGCTGGCTGGTGCCATGTACCCAAGGTAAAGTTCTATCTGCAGACTGCAACCACAGGGGGGGAGAAAAGCCGAAGGTAAATTGTTTATAGAATGGATGTTGTGGAGAGGGCTTGTCTTGGGTCAACTATGGCCCGCCTATAACACCGCAATGTAATGTAATATCAGCTCAAATAGGGGTTGTTGATGCCTTCATCAACAACCCCTATTGGAACTGAACCCTAAACCTAAAACCCTGGTGCTTACAATAAAACTTTGGAAGAGCATCGTCTATCTACAGTAGGCAGGGAGACAGCGAAGTACCACATACATCAGTTCATCAATGCTATTTATGTTTAAGCCCTTCCTATCATGGTTGGGCTAACCCTTTAGCCTATTTGGACTACCCCTAGACTGTAACCTACATACATACATCCACTCTCCCAACGCACTCCATGTACATCAGCTGTTTGAGCACATATATTTCCCCCAAATGTTACACCTGAGCAATAGGCATGCTGATACTAGGCATTTATGCCCAAATGCTTATTAAACTTGAAATTGTTTTCATGGCTCCAGCCAGCAATTTGGCTGCTTGCCGCCTTCAGCACAATCCTTGTTATAATCACCGAGCAGTACCCAGGCCATCAGTTCGATCTTGGCGCCTTAACATACTCCACACATATGCAATCAGCATTGCCATACACGAGCTTGATCTCGGGTCTCCCGTTGAATTCAATACAATTAGCTGGGAACTAGATGTTGAAGTGATTGCTTATATAGACCCTACAGATAGTCTTCAACTGTCTTGATTATTCGAGGTTGGGAAAGTCCCTTTGGCCTAATTGGCAACCCTCTGGAATGTGACATAAACATACAAGTTGGGGATTCTTCAGCCAGGCCCAGGTTTTAGTAAAGGAGCCAATGTCCTTGCGTACCACCATGGTGCTTTTAGTAGCCTTCAGGGTGCTATACTGCTATGCACAGCTTTTTCGTCACCCAAATTAATCCCAAAAGGCTGTAACGTAGCACCCAAAGAATACCAAGGTGCGTAATAGTAGCTTGCCTTCAGCGTTTTATGATATCAAGCTCCTCCAGGTCTTTGGTGGACAGCTTTGGGCTCTTCCCCTCGCCATTAATAAATCCAAGAAGAGTTGCCTGCAAGGTGGAACAGATACAAGTGGATGAGAATTGGTGGTTGGCCCCAGCACAAGCGAACAGGCTGGCCCCCTCAACCTCATGCCTCGTCACAAGGTATAACATTTATTTCTTGTGTTTGATCTTTGACTTGTACATCACCATTCAGGGTTTAGGGTTTGTGCTGAATTCAGGCACTGTGCATCCTCCACTTTAATCTCGAGAACTTCATGGTAACGACCTCTGGGAGGACCTAAGGGGACATGTTTGAGGTTAGGCAAGTCCATTGAGGTTGTGCAAGTCCCTTTTTGGCTAGCCTTGGACAGGTTTTGGGGTTTAGGGTTTAACATACATTTGCACTTAGGGTTTAGGGTTTAACATACATTTAGTTGTCAGGTTGCAAGCAAGATAAGGCAGTGCAACGAGCAGAATGAACAAAGTAGGTATGCGCCCACGGTGCTCGTATCACTAAGGCCTGGTCGTGTTGTCTGCAGGCATAGGGTACCAGCTCACAAGCAGAAAGTAACATAAACACATACAGGGGACCTTGCCCACAATCTCTACTTGCTCGTTTCTATCTCATATATCAAACAGCTGGTCTGCATCCCCCCAAACGAACACGTGATCATCAAATACCGTCTTCTCGCTTCAGCTCAGGTCCTCCGTCATAGGTTAGCGATTTTCTGGGGACCAGGTCATAAATGCATGGGTGTTAAATGATTGTTGAACCAGCCCGTCCTGGTTACCTGGATCGATCTTGATTATTCAAGTGTGGGAAAGTCCCTTAAGCCTTATGTATTGAACCCTGGACTGTAACATATAGTCTTACCGAACACCATGTGTTTTTCGTGCGAAAAGGAATCAGTGTCTTTGCATAGCACCATGTTGCTCCTAGTAGCTAATGGGTTATACTAGCAGCTTTTTTACTATGACGGCAACCCCAATAGACTTTGAGTACCCCCCCAAAACACAGGGGAATCTAATTTGTCCCTTGCGCTATATACAGCACCTTGAATAAAAACCCTGCAGAGTAGCCCAATCACAATGACAACAGCACCCGGAGATGTTCTGTAATCCCTCACTGCATCACTTTCCTTTCCAGCTATGGGCAGCAGCTTCTAGGCAGCTCCCTGAGCTAGCCACTGCACTAAGCCCCTAGATTTCAGCAGTATCGGAAATATGATTCTGCCAGCTTCAAGATGCATAACCTTGCTTTAAGTTTGGCTGGGTAGCAAGCAAGGGGATCTGCCTAGAAGCTGCAGCTGGTAGCTGAAATTAAAAGCTATCTGTCACTGACCTTGATGGTGTCTCCCTTTTTGAGAACCTTGTGCACCTTCTCAATTTGATCCTGACTCATGTTGTCCACAGTCAGCAAACAAGGGGCCCCGAGTCCGGAAACTTGCATCGTCGCTCCAGTTGGAAACCATTCCAGCACGACAGCAGACACAATGTCACCCACACGGGGAGCTCGTTCACCAGAGGCTAGTGGCGCTGACGCATAGACAAGCTGGGGGTACTTTAACATGTCCCCGGGATGAGACTCAAGCACCCTGGTTGACAGACTGGTGTGACCACCCCTGGCGTCCACACAAATCAGTTTGGCCTGTGCGTAGGTGAATGTATGGTGTAGGACAGTGTTGGACGGTGTTGGATGCAGGCATGTGAATGTACGGTGTGGAATTTGGCCTGAATGTAGGTGAATGTATGGTGTTGGACGGTGTTGGATGCAGGCATGTGAATGTATGGTGTGGAGTTTGGCCTGTACGTAGGTGAATAAATGGTGTTAGATGGTATTGATTTTGTATGATTTATCAATATATGATACCATCTGATATATCGCATAAATATCTTGGGACCAGGAAGATATTGGCAATTTTAAAAGTGATGCTTGCACGTACCTCAATCACGTTACCGACCTTGAACATTGATATTGTATGATATCAATGTTAGATATCGAATGATATATCACACAAATATCTTGGGGCCAAGAAGATATTGACACCCCCCAAAAGTGATGTTTGTACGTACCTCGATCACATTACCGACCTTGACCATTGATATTGTATGATATATCAATATAAGATACCAAATGATATATCACACGAATATCTTGGGGCCAGGAAGATATTGACACCCCCCAAAAGTGATGCTTATACGTACCTTGATCACTTCACCAACCTTGAACACACGTGATGGATGAACCACATGAGATGCGCTGATGACGGATACGTGGATGAATGAGCCATTACCGGGAATTCCTGGAACCTCAACAAAAGCCCCACTTGGCAGTATGTTGGTCACTATTCCACGAACGATGTCGCCAACCTGTGTGTGTGGTGCGGTGTGTGTGTGGGATGGAGTGTGCGTGGATGTTGGGGGTAGCTGCCCCCCTTAGCTGGGGGGTAGCTGGGGTGGGGGTCCGGGAGGCGTAGCCCCACAATATGTTTTGGGGGGGGCGTCATGCAGAATCATACATATTTGCATTTTTTACAGCATACTTGCTTTTTCGTAACCAGCTGAAACCGCCCATATAATGAGCTAAAATCACCTATATAACAAGTCAGAAACTTTGTCATCATCTAGGTAGGCCATTGACAAACATGCATAGCACTGCTCTGATAGCAGACTAGCAGCGTATGTGCATTCTAGCTGGTGAAAAGAAGTGACTCTTGTTATGTTGTTTCGAAACGAGGCCCGCTGACTTCTCGTGCATCTTTAGACTCGAGCTCCTGCTGTCGAAATCCGTCCTGCAGCTAGAGCATCTGACCTTCCATTTACCATTTTGGAATCTAGCACAAGAGAGGCACGGATGCCCAGGGAGCCAAGCTTCCTTAAATATATTAATACATTTCAGTTTTGTTTTTTGTTTTCGAGGTCTCTTATTACGACAATTTTGGCAAAAACGGGGTCTGATATTACAAAATGGTAGATAGAAGGTTAGATGCTCTAGCTGCAGGACGGATTTGAGATGTCAAACAAGAGAGACACGGACGCCCAGTGAGCCGAGCTTCCTTAAACCTGTTTGTCCCTTCGTTGTTCAAGCAATCCTTGTAGCCACCATTACTGCGACCTTTCGAAACTCTCGCCTTCTTGTTAATGTTGAGAGTATGGTGTGTGTGTGTGTGTGTGTGCATGCCAGCAATTGTTAATTGGCGAGTTTGAAGGCAGAATGCTAAAGAAACTCAAACTGAACAGGACGACCGAACCATCAAGCTTTGTGGCCTAGCAATTCAGCTATTGTAGTACTGTCGGGATCAAGGGGTCAACGTTGAGTGAGGTTAAGTGAAGCTGCTAAGGGGCTTCACTTAAGGTTAGGTTTCAAATTGGTAGGAATTTTGTCAAGGGCATCGAGGTCTTGGTTTGGGCGATCGGCACGAATTTGAGGATAAGGAGGGGTCGAGGTCAGGTCCTGGTCGAGAATATGGATTGGCAAGAATGGTTGAACCCTGGGCCTTTCTCGGGTTCAAGTACTGGGGGTCAGGCTGGACGGGTAGCGGAAAACAAAATCTCTGGTACCATCTTTCATCGTGTTAGCCTACTGGCAGGAGCATGGCAGTGATATGTTTTCAAATCTGAAAGAGCAAATCTTATTTCGTTTTTGTATTTGCCGCCCAGGACAGCACCCTTACTACAACTTAGTCAATTTAAGTCAATTTAAGTTTTCTGTTTTGTTTTTGAGGTCCCTTATTACGACAATTTCGGCAAAAACGAGGTCTAATATTACGATCGTAACATATTACAGAAACAAATCCCTGGAGAATGGTCAGATAACACAAGCCGGATAGTATGTTGTGAGTTTATGATGGCCATTTTAATGCCCGAGACAAAGTATTTGAACTTAATTTATACAACATCGATATCGATTTCACCCGACATTCAGCCGCGTCGCATCAAAGGCAAAGTTCGTCAATCAGCCCCTCAGCTCCAACTCTCCATATCATTTCTCTCTCGTCCCCCACCTCCACCCCATCAACCTCACAAAGACCCCCTTCCCTTCCTCCCTCTTCCTCGCCTCCCCCTCCCCACAACACCCTGCCCCCCATCACTGTCAGGACACCATCCCCACACATTGTAGACACCTTCACAACCCTCCCAGACACACACCTTAGCCAGGCGTGGTCTTGGCCCGGCCAGAGCCAAAGCGGCTGCTTTGTTTAATCCAACACGAGTGTATGCCAGCGGGGACGGCTCCCGCACAAACTTCTTGAAAAGATCTTCCCGCTGCTCCAGGAATTCCATAACTGGGCTGGGAGCGCGCAGACAGAAGTTAAGAACTACATGACGCTTTAATTGTCCGCCGCCGCCGCTGAATAGGTTGGGGTCATCAGATTGAGGTGCGGCATCGACATTGGAGCTAGCCGGTGTTGCCTGGGTGCCTGAGGCAACACTTGGAGGATCCAGTTCAGAGGGGGGGCTAGTCCTACTGCTGTCTGCTGCATTGGTACTGCAATCTGTTGCATCGGTACTGCTGTCTGATGCATTTGTACTGCTGTCTGTTGCATTGGTACTGCTGTCAGTTGCATTGCTGTCCTCCTTTAATGACTTCCTCGGCTTTGGTGAGCCAGAGAGCGTGCTGAGGGGAACCCATTTCAGGCTTGCAGACTTGGATGCCTCTGGATGCACTCGGCCCACTGGGGAAGGAACACAGAAAGTGATAATTACTCTTATGTATGTCTGTGTATACAAATTATGTACGCAGGTAGGTAGGTAGGCAGGTAGGTAAGTAGGTTGGTTGTTGGGCTCGTTCATTTTCATTGGGCTTTCCACTTTTTATGACATAGTATTGTTTTGAGTGGCCTTACGTCGGGGCGTGAAGTTGAAGGAAACTTCCCGTTCGCATACACTGGGGAAAGTTACTGTGGGGCTCCCTTACGCAGACCGCTACTGCGCCTAAGATCGGACTACCGCGCAGCAGCACGGAGAAAAGTTATTGGCCTCTTTCAAGGCGGCATAGGTATAACACACCTTCAGTCTCTATGTCAACGTAGCCATCCATGCTATGTATGCCCAGCCTCTCACCCCTACCCCCAGCCACAGCCGCATCCCCACTCTTGGCCACCATCTTCGGCCGCCAGAGCACATTATCTACATTCTGAAAACCGTGTTCTCCCACATGTGTGGTATACATTTAAATGCTATTAGAATAGCTTCTTGGTTTCCGTTGGTAGCGCGCAGAGGGACTTGGAGTTGGAAGTCGGTGAGCAACCCTGAGAAAGCTGAAAAAGCATGTAACAATTAAATTCAAGTTATCTCACATGTTAACATGCATGCTTTACGAGAATATGGTACACCCATGTTCACACAAGCACAAGGCAAGAGCTCTTCTTTTTGTCATTTCTCAACAGCTGCCTGGCAGCTCCGAGCCAGGCTCTGTGCTACACCTGAACATAACAGCTGCCTGGCAGCTCCGAGCCAGGCTCTGTGCTACACCTGAATATAACAGCTGCCTGTCAGCTCCGAGCCAGGCTCTGTGCTACACCTGAATATAACAGCTGCCTGTCAGCTCCGAGCCAGGCTCTGTGCTACACCTGAATATAACAGCTGCCTGTCAGCTCCGAGCCAGGCTCTGTGCTACACCTGAATATAACAGCTGCCTGGCAGATCTGAGCCAGGCTCTGTGCTACACCTGAATATAACAGCAGTTCTGGACAGCTGATTGTGTCAGCTTCAAGGTGCACTAGGCTGCGTTAGGTTTGGCTAGATAGCCAGCCAGGGGAGCTGCCTAGAAGCTGCTAGTCATAGCTGAAAAGAAAAGCTATGGTACAACTGAGTACAAGGTTCAGCCCATAGCTTTTGTTTTCAGCTACCAGCAGCAGCATCTAGGCAGCTTCCCTGACTGCCTATCTAGTCAAACCTAACGCAGTCTACTGCACCTGGTCGCTGACATCATCATTATTCTACACCTGCTGAAATCTCAGCGCATGGCCCAATGGATGAGTCAGGGAGCTGCCTAGAAGCTGCTACTCGTATCTGAAAAGAAAAGCGCTGGTGCAGCCTTACGTGCAAGCTGGTCGTTGAAACGCTCGGGGAGGTTCCAAAAGCTGGTGGGCAGTAGAAACAAAACGTAGGCCCCCCGCTCCAGATATAATGTATAGCTGATGCTCAGCTTCTCCTCAATCTTGCTACCCTTCAGAACCCAATGGGACTCTTCTTCGGCTTCACGAGCAGCGGTTGCCTCAGGGCCTGCATCACTCTGCTTACGCTTGCCACCTGGAAGGATGAATGAGATAACAATGAGCTATTAATTTACAAAGTGATTCAATCGTTCTGCCCTCCCTCCTACCAACCCACGCGCTCTTCCATCCATCCATCCATCCATCCAGATATACAACGTCAGACAGGCAGGCAGAAACACACACTGGCAGACAGGTAGGCAGACAGCAACAGACGATAGACATGGACAGACACTCAGACGCATGAACATACATCTACGCACTCTTCATTTGTCCTCTCACCCAGCAACTTCAACTAACACGAAAGCTCACCCATGAATGTCCATGTGTTGTGGTCTCGATCTCTTGTGTTGTTCGTTTGTTGCTGCAAGAGGAGAATGTGCAGCTCCCCATTCTTGTATGTGTAATAGCAAACACCTGCAAGCATTACACACAGCAGCTTATGTAGCCGTGCCTAAGATAGCGAATGCCATGAAGTACACTGCACACAAGCATAATCCCTATTGCGCTTGGATTTGGAATATCGAACATCTGGTAGCATGAGCTACCCATCAATACAAAACGTAATGGAGTCAGTGGGAATCTCTGCAAAGAGGAGGAGGAGGAGGAGGGGAAGCAGAAGCAGAATATGCAACAGCAACAGAAGACAGAAGAAGAAATGTGAGGGATGGCATTCAGAGCAATCAATTCTCAGTCCTCACTTCTCACCGTTCTGCTATGAGTTTATTATTGTGTTAACTTGAACACAAAGAACAACAAGAAAGCTATTTGTATATCAACGTGTTTAATCAAGCACAAAGAACATCAAGAGTGCTTTTTGTGTATTTTCGTGTTTAAGTCAGCACAAATAACAACGAGGATGCTTATTGACTTACTGTGTATTATCGTGTTTAATTGAGCACAAAGATCAACGAGAATGCTTTTGGTGTGTTTTCGCAGGTAATCGTGTTTAATTGGGCACAAATAACAAGGAGGATGCAATCATTACCATTTTTCACATAAGCATTCAACTGCTGTGCAGCAATCAAGAGAAAGAAAACAGCAGATACCCTCAGCCATGCCAACATAAACATCCCATGATATGAAATACACAATGCACATTCTCCTGACCCACTCTTTAAAAATCAAAGCGGCAAGCAAGCAAGCAAGCAAGCAAGCAAGCAAGCAAACAAGGAAACATGCAAACAAACAAGCGAGCTAGTTTGCTTTTTCACTCATTCATTCATTCATCCATCTGTCCACCCTTTCATTTACTTGTACACAGCACATACCGGCAGCCTTGTAGCGCATGCGCGTGCTCTCTTCCATGTTGTCCGCCTTCCTCAGCTTGGCTAATGCTTCAGCGGCATTTGACGATCCGTGATTCGTCTCGATAGCCCACAATTGACTGCCCAAGCTTTGCTCCCTCTGATAACTGCCAGATGCCCCACCCCTAGTTGTAGACGAGCCCTGCTCTCTCAGATTACTGCCAGACACCCCCTCCCTAGCTTTGTATGAGCCCTTCTCTCTCTGGTAACTGCCTGGCGCTCCATCCCTAGCTGCAGACGAGCCATGCACTCTCTGCTGACTGCCCTGCGCTCCATCCCTAGCCTTGTACGAGCCCTGCTCTCTCAAATTACTGCCAGACACCCCCTCCTTAGCTTTGAATGAGCCCTTCTCTCTCTGATAACTGTCTAGCGCTCCATCCCTAACTGTTGACGAGCCATGCACTCTCAGATTACTGCCAGCCACCTCATCCCTAGCCTTGTACGAGCCCTTCTCTCTCTGATAACTGTCTAGCGCTCCATCCCTAGCTGTAGAGGAGCCATGCACTCTCTGTTGACTGCCTGGGACTCCATCCATAGCCTTGTACGAGCCCTGCTCTCTCAGATTACTGCCAGACACCTCGTCCCTAGCTTTCAATGAGCCCTTTTCTCTCTGATAACTGTCTGGTGATCCATCCCTAGCTGTAGAGAAGCCATGCACTCTCTGTTGACTGCCCTCCGCTCCATCCCTAGCCTTGTACAAGCCCTGCTCTCTCTGATTACTGCCAGACAGTACATCCTTAGCTTTGTTCGTGTCCTTCTCTCTCTGATAACTGTCTAGCGCTCCATCCCTAGCTGTAGACAAGCCCTGCACTCTCTGCTGACTGCCCTGCACTCCATCCCTAGCCTTGTACGAGCCCTGCTCTCTCAGATTACTGCCAGACACCACATCCTTAGCTGTGTATGTGTCCTTCTCTCTCTGATGACTGTCTGGTGATCCATCCCTAGCTGTAGAGAATCCATGCACTCTCTGTTGACTGCCCTCTGCTCCATCCCTAGCCTTGTACAAGCCCTGCTCTCTCTGATTACTGCCAGGCACCACATCCTTAGCTTTGTATGTGTCCTTCTCTCTCTGATAACTGTCTAGCGCTCCATCCCTAGCTGTAGACAAGCCCTGCACTCTCTGCTGACTGCCTGGGACTTCATCCCTAGCCTTGTACAAGCCCTGCTCTCTCAGATTACTGCCAGACATTTCATCCCTAGTTTTGAATGAGCCCTTCTCTCTCTGATAACTGTCTGGTGATCCATCCCTAGATGTAGAGAAGCCATGCACTCTCTGTTGACTGCCCTCCGCTCCATCCCTAGCCTTGTACGAGCCCTGGTCTCTCTGATAACTCCCTGGCGCTCTATCCCTAGCTTTGTACGTCCCCTTCTCTCTCTGATAACTGCCTGGTGATACATCCCTACCTGTAGACAAGCCCTGCACTCTCTGCTGACTGCCCTGCACCCCATCCCTAGCCTTGTATGAGCTGTTCTCTCTGTGATAACTGCCAGACGCACCATCCGCAGCTCTATCTGAGCCATGCTGCTTGTACTTTATTGACCTCAGGGGCTCTGAGGCACTGGAGGAGCTGCGTTCGGGCTTTGGGTCCCGGCCAGCAGTAAACAAGAGCTTTTTCTCTTCTCTCTTCTGAGCATTCGCCATGCTGCCTTCCGCTTTACCCTGTCTCAACCTTGGACTAGTTCCCCCTGGGGATGCTGATAGCCATTGGCCTCTCTTCACCACTTTCCTGGTTGTTGAGCTGGCAGGGTTAGTTGTACTTCCCTGCTCACCATGTGCTACAACCCCCTGGCTGTAAGTGGGCACTGCAGCCACCGTGGATTCACATACGTCCTTCACTAGCTCGTTCACCAGCCCCGTGCTCGTGCGCGGTGTTGAAGCTCGGAAACCTTGCTCTTGCAGGTCTGTGCCTTGTGCGGCACGGGCAATTGCATGGGAGGCATACGGACGTCTGTCGGCAGTGGTCACAAAATTGGCCGATCCAATCGAACTATTGTGAAAAGCAGCAAACCCAGGGGAACGAGAAAATGGTTGCATCTTCGAATGGTGCACTGGGCGTATGGGAGGGGGCATACCGAGGAAGGCGGCCATCTCTTGAGCTAGCAGCTCAAAGCGCGCACCAACCGTGACTGAGCTGACGCAATTGTCCTCGTTGACTTCAGATGGGCAATGTGGTTTTATTGTTGCTCTCGTTTCTTTTACATGCGACTGGTCATGCGCATACGCGTGCCCATGGTGCTCCAATTTGAGGTGGGAATTGGTTGGGACCCTCTGGTTGGGACCAACCTCCATCCTCCAGTCGGGTCCTGCAATTGCCTCCACGTCAGCTCAACCAGAGGGAGCTCAACACGGCTCAACAAGGCTCAGGCGGCGAGGTCCGGGGGCGAGGTCCCCACGCGGATTTGTCTGAAACGTTGCAAATGTTGATTCTGGCTCTGTAGGTACCGAGATAGATTTTGACTCGTGACTTATGAAATGTAGCTTTTCAAAACAGTAACGTCTGAAACACACAGATTTTGAAGCACCCTTGAACAGCCCTGCTCCACGGCTGGGGAACAGTTTTTTTGGATGCCAGAATAACTTTCAAGTACTGTATTCCAATACGAAGTGGAGAAGATTTTTCAAAAATAGCGCGTCACAAAGTTCAATACATTGGAGTTTCTCAAATATAAATTAGGTCAGTTGCTGCGTATATTCATTTGTAGAGCATGATGGTGCCAATAGAGCTTTAATGAGTTCAAATGTGCAATGTCAAGCCGTTCCTTCATTTCGACTTAGCCGTCCTATCATCCGAGCAGGTATAGAATCAAGAGCAGTTAGTGATTCAGATCATATTATTTAAACAAGTTTGCCCGGTTAAGTAAATGTGTTATCGGAGAGAAATAACAATTACTAGCTCTTTTTATGAGACCAGGATTCCCGGAGTGTCCATTTTGCAACACCGCATCATTACAGGGAAATGTGATTATTTGATTACTTGGAAGACGGCGAGCAGCCAAAAATGATTAACATTGTTTACGGCATTGCAGAAAACGGCGAGCAGCCAAATTGCTGGCTAGGGCCATGTAACCAAGTTTAAAAAGCACGCATGCCACCTTAACCTGGTGTTGTCCTCATTCCTTGAAACTACCTCAGCCAATAATTAATACGCTTGGGATGAGAGTCAATCCACTGTAAAAAATATGCAGAAAGATGGACTAGCTCCAAAAACTTCCGCTTGATTTCTGGTGACAAGCAAGCAAGTAGCAACAAAATAATCAGTTTGCACGTGATTCATAATATTGGACATACAATATGCACGTGCACACACATTGATCGTCAGGGATTCTTCTGGAGAGCAGATAGATGGGGCAATGGGTCCCTTCACCTTTGACCTGCTAAGAACTGCAACAACAACAAATGTCATTTTGTATTCAGTGCATGTAGGCAGAAACTTAGCCAGTCCTAATTGATTATGTTACTGCCGAAGACGGCGAGCAGGCTTAAATGCTGGAGCCATGTAACCAAGTTCATCAGTATTGGTAAACCCGAGGTTACACTTTCCTCCTGGCGCTCAAGACAGCAGCAGTGGTGATTTGCATGTGCATTGTACAACATGATCACATGATGTGAGTTGGCGCTCAAGACAGCAGCAGTGGTGATTTGCATGTGCACTGTACAACATGATCACATGATGTGATTTGGCGCTCAAGACAGCAGCAGTGGTGATTTGCATGTGCACTGTACAACATGATCACATGATGTGATTTGGCGCTCAAGACAGCAGCAGTGGTGATTTGCATGTGCACTGTACAACATGATCACATGATGTGATTTGGCGCTCAAGACAGCAGCAGTGGTGATTTGCATGTGCACTGTACAACATGATCACATGATGTGAGTTGGCGCTCAAGACAGCAGCAGTGGTGATTTGCATGTGCACTGTACAACATGATCACATGATGTGAGTTGGCGCTCAAGACAGCAGCAGTGGTGGTTTGCATGTGTACTGTACATGTTGTGACTTTCTGATGAACTCTTTTTTAGGGGAGCCCCCCCTTCTGGGGGGCGGGAGCCCCCAGGGTCACCCCGTTGTCTGTTTGACCGTCATGCCAGAGCCGAAGCCTGACACGTCAGCTAACTGTCTAGTAACTAACTGGCTTCGGTCCTCTCCATTCCGTTGCCACATGTCGGTGCAATAGCAAACACTCGCCGCCAATTTTCTGCGTCGCTTCCAACGCTACCTAGGACTAGTCAAACTCATTGACAGTCCATCTCATTGGTTGCATGTTAGAATAGCTCATTATGTTCCTACCCACATTGGAGGGGAACACTGAATAAGTACACGGGCCTTAATCAGTACACAGGCCTAAATCAGTACACGTGCCTAATTAGTACACAGGCCTAAATTAGTACACAGGCATAAATCAGTACACAGGCCTAAATCAGTACACAGGCCTAAATCAATACACAGGCCTAAATCAATACACAGGCCTAAATCAGTACACAGGCCTAAATCAGTACACAGGCCTAAATCAGTGAGCTCTTCACCACTCTTTATAATCTTACAGCTGCACCTCCTCATACACAAGCTTGCCAAACATGGTGCACCACCTGTCTCCTTGAAAGCAACAAACGTGCAAACGGTGCCCCGTACAAGCCAACCAGGCATGATACCCGAAGTACAGGACACGTGGGCTCAACTTATGCCAAATGGTGATGCTGATGACCCGTGCAGTGGTAGCCCAAGACGTCGTTTGACTCTAGCCAGAATAGCATGCTTGTGACGCAGCGCATTTGGTATACATCATTGTTTAATGTTTTCTTTTTCTTTTCTGTTCATGATGTCCATAAGTCCCCCTTGACATTTAGAGTCCAGCAGGGCGCCAGGAATTTTCTAATCATCATCACAGGATCATCATCATCATCATTGTGTATATGACGCAGTGACATAATTTGTAGGCGCCATGAATCAGCGAAGGCGGACGGTGTTGCTGTTCCATGAAGGCCATGCTTTCAGTCTAGCCTCCTCCGGGATCTTCAACCAGGCCAAGGCAATACTGGCTGCCAGATGCTCATCCTGCGTTCCATGCAAGTGAGCAGAGTCTGAGTCTAAAGATTTATGCAGCCACCCAGATGAGTTTATGATAATTATGATTGGGAATGTTGAGATCATACTGGTCCCCAAGAGCATCAGGCGATATATCATATGATATCGTCGATATTTATATACATACGATATCGTACTTGACAACTGTACGTACTGATGAATTGACGAAAATAACGATTGAGCCCCCCCTTGTTTGCCCAGCATGATTTTCATATCACACCCAACAGGGAGGGTAGAGCAAATTAAATCGGCCTTCATTTTTCTGATCACGTACACTTAGGCGGACGGGAAGGATGGACGGCACACCCAGATGTTGTTGCGAGGGCTTATCGTACCCAAAAGTCAAATGGCCCTTTTATGGCAATGTAGTCAATGATAATGTAGGACTCAGCACCCAAAAGGAAAAAGCATGATACAAGTTTCAATTGAAATGCAGCAAGCAACATTTACAAATGTACGAACGACACTAGTAACACCTGCACAGTTGGCTATAAGCGGGGCTGCAAGTGCCTACGCATAGAAAATTGTACTTAAACTAAGCCCAGAGCTTCTTGACTAAATGTTATGTCAATCAGTTGCCAAGTGCCTCATGTGCATGAATTGCATCACCAGTGTAATGTCAGTGACTCAGAAAGCAAGGGGTGGAGCACTGTTCCTTTTTGGGCGGGGCCCCCTCTTCAAGGGAGCGGGAGCCCCCAGGGCTACCCATCTGTCCGTCCGATCATCCGTCTGACCGAGACGAAGCCTGACACGTCAGCCAACGGCCTTGCAAGTAACTTGCTTCCGTTGCCACCTGCTGCTCCGTCGTGAACACTCTCCGCCAATTTGTAGCATCGCATGCGACGCTGCATAGAACTTGTTTGGGCTGCACGTAGCAGCTTCTAGGCAGATCCCTTTCCCTGTCCCTAGGCCAAATCTGAGGCTAGCTAGTGCGTCTGAAAGCTGATATGACAAGCATTCCAATGCAGCTGCAAGAATTGGGTTTTACCAAGTGGCTGGCTAATGGAGCTGGCGGGAAGCTGCCATGAGTAGCAAAAAAATGAAACAGTGGGCCTAGTGTGCCCATAGCTTTTCTGTTTTGACCCAAGGATAGGGAAAGGGAGCTGCTACGTGTAGCCCCAAAACGAAACAGTGACTAGGACAGAATGCTGCGCACCTGTTCATGCATCTGCGCAGAGTAGCCATGCTCGTCAGAAGGGAGTCGAGCATCCGCCCTACAAGCAATAGGAGAAGCACACCATGCTGGTTGGAGGATGATCAACTAACACACTGGCCTGCCAACAGACATTTTCATCGACGCCAGTTCCATCAATTAAGAAGTTCAACCGTGAGCTGACAGCAAACCACATTCCACATTCAATTGTGAGCTGACAACTAACCACATTCCACATTCAATTGTGAGCTGACAGCAAACCAAAAACAACATTCATGTTAGCTGCAACTCTTCAAGATTTGATTTAGACAGCCGTACGTTTAATTTGGGATATACAGCCGTATGTTTAATTTTGTGCCTCAAATATTTCTGGCCAATTCTTCCAGAATTCCCAGAATTCCCAGAATTTCAGGCCAAATGTGAGGTATAAACTACGGACTACAAACTCATATTCAAATCCAAATCATCCACCAATTTGCTATATGGGATTCAAGAGAGGGGAATGGAGCACTTACCTCATTCGAAGGAACACCTCGGCTTTGTTGAATGGGTCTATCTTGCCAGGTGGACTGCCCATGTTACCGCTACGCCTACGGGCCATGATAGCAGTGTCCTCCCTCTCACATGTCTGCGCGTGAGGGGCGTGGGCGTGGGCGTAAGGTGGGGGGTAGGGGCGTGGGGGTGGTTAGCGGTGTGGGTGTGGGTGAAACCGTGTTGGGCGGTGATAGGGGGAGAGGGAGGGGCAGAATTGGATGAGGAAAGCTCTGCCGCATGTTTGGACAACCCCAACAGAGTCGCTAAAGCTGTGTACCTAAAGCTCTCCAAGGCTCAACCCACTGACAGACTTTCTGACGCCTTGCTGCATTACAGTTCATTGTCACAGACAGGCCATAGTTGACTCAAGACAAGTCTGCTCCACAACATATGGGTGGTGGTGGTGGTGGGGGGGGGCTTCCAACCATCCTCAAAATCACAGGGTACAGGGAATTAAGAAATGTGGCATTGGTGTGGAGGATGCGTGAGAGAGACAGAGGGTTTGGCATGAAGAACGCAAGTCTGTATCTGCATGGACTTGTCTGTGTATGTTATTACAGTCCAGGGGTAGCCAAATAGGCTCAAGGGACTTGCCCAACCATGATATCAGGAGGGGCTGACACAAACAAGACCTAGGTACGTCGCAAGCGACTCGAAACAACTGCGGAGAGTGTTAGCTGCCCGAGGTTTGGAAGGGTAGAGAGTGGGTTTACGACAGGGCCAGGGGGCAGTAAGGCCCAGGTTTGGAACCAACAGACAGACACTTTGACAACGTGGTCACACTGGGAACTGGAACATGACGGACAACGCGGTCACCCTGGGGGGGGGGGGGGCTCCCGCCGCCCAGCAGGGGGGGACAACACGGTCACCCTGGGGGGGGGGGGGCTCCCGTCGCCCAGGAGGGAAGAGGCCCACCAAAACAAAACTGATGAATTGAACCTCAAACAATGTTTTAACTAATGGGGGCCCTGAGTTCGTGCTACAGTGATAATTTACTTTTGCGATTGCCTGTGTACTGATGGCCGCATTCGTTGACCAGGGTCACGACATACAGCAGCACATGGTTGTATTCTCTGCTGACTGCGCTGCTTACCTTCATGGCATACTCTAGCAAGGCAATGTGCTCCTTGGGAACATAGCTGATGCAGTCGACAGGGCAGCTGCTGATAGCTTCAGTGATCCATTCTTCTTCATCGCCCCTGTAATGCCATGGTAAAGCCACATCATCAAACAGGGGTGGGTAGGGCGAGGGTGTGAGTGTGTGTGTGTGGTGGTGGTGGTGTGGGGGGGGATAAGTCGTCCAAATGTGGAGGAACACAATTTGTTCCAAAAGCATTAGGATGCCAATGGGTGTAGAATGAAGCATGGAAAATAAGCAGCTAGTGAGGTGGTTACAGAGACGTTTTGGATATCTCCCTCTTCCAACAGAGAGCACAGATTATTTTTGCTACGCATTTAGGGCGTATCTAGGGATTGGCCCAGAACTAAAATTGCAAAAAATTGAGGCTGTGTATAATCTCAGCGCGTCTGGTATGTGTCCTACAAATATACTGGGCATAAACTGGCTCATTGGTTGTAGGGATTTTTCTGATACTACCATCAATCGTAACTTTCCAAGGCTGACAGGTAATATAATATAACCATATAATAACAAATTAATTCCAACATACGAGAAGAGTGAGCCTGAGCGCAACCCTGTGGATATCACCCCATGCAGGGTCTCTCTGAAGATTGACCCCCCCCCCCCCCCCCCCCCCCCCCCCCCCCCCCACTCCCCCCCCCCACTCCAACCCAGTGTGAACAATTTGTTAAGAGTGACATACCATTGGTGGGACACACGAGCTCTGCCCCAGTCGTCCTCCATGAAAAATGTGTTGGGAGCTGAGTATGTGCACTGCAATGGAAAAAGCGACAAAAGGATATTTGTGTTATGTGCATGTGATTGGCAGCAATCCCCATGAAGCTGTGATAGGAAGAAAAGACTTGGAGGAACAGCCAACCAGACATCATATATTGACATGTCCATAGCTTTTCTTTTCAGCTACGAGCAGTAGCTTCTGGGCAGTTCCCATGACTGGCTAGTCAGCCAAACCTGATGCAACCTAGTGCACCTGGAAGCTGACACAACCAGCTTTCATGTTGTGTTGCCGTCTTGGGGCTAGGTCTAGTGGCTGGCCCAGGGAGCTACCTAGAAGCTTCTGCTTGTACCTGAAAATAAAAGCTGTTGACATGTTTGATATCAGGAATGGAACAAGCACCAATGATCATGATCCTATTGGTGAACAACAGCTAAACATTTTAAAATACTTGGACGAATTGACAGAAACAGAATTGTAAAGGAATTTAACATTACAAATTCTGATGTATTGGATTCACAGGGCGATAACGAATGTAGTTAACCTGTTTATAATAAAAAAACTCGCAGGTCATACCGCCAGTCATCTTGCCTTACGCCGGCTGATTTATATATGTTTTTGTGAGTTTGTGGAACTATTGCATAATAACATAATTCATGATTGCCTACACCCGTGATCATTCTAACTAGCATCATTCCCACACTTACTTCCCTCGCAACACGCCCATGAGACCAACACATACCTGCATGCAGCCTATGCATTGGCCTTCATCCACGAAGACAGCTCGATCCTCGCCATCAGGGCCACACCATTCACTGACGGGTAACCCGTCGTAGGAGATGGCACCCTTGAGATACTGCTTCAAGTTTTTGTCATAGAGCTCCCTGCAAAGAGAGATAAGCAGAGTTTTCTTGGCGGGTGCCCCAGTGCAAGCAAACGGGCTGGCCCCCTCAACCTCACACCTCGTAATTAGGCACACCATTTATTGATTTATTTATCAAGATCAAACAGGTGATCTCCACCCCAGGGACCATCACATTAAGGGTTTTTATTGAAGGTGCTACTTTTTGCACTAGTGCTAAATTGTGCACCTTGGCATATTGAGGGTGCTACATTGGAGCCTTTGGGGGTTGCTTCTTGGGCCCCCCCAAAGCTGTAAGAAGCACTCCAAAGGCTGCCAGGAGCTACGTTCAGACACTGGTTCATTTCCTTAGTAAAAGAACTGGAGACAAGGTTCAGCTTCTGCCACGAGACTACCCTTTTCACATCAGGGTCATAGTATCACAGGGACCCACATTTTTTGTTTTAGGTGTGAAAGGAATTTCACCCCAGTAGGTGGGACTCCCTATCCAAACTAGCGACACGAAGGATTCAGTTTGAATGGCCTTGCCACTCCTACAAAAGAGTAGGCGCACATGATGGCACACACACTCATGAGTATTAGCAACAACCCAGGGAAATGCAACACAGTGCAATTCAGTACTGCATTAGCATCTGCGATGGATGCCAGAATGTAAGATTTATGAGCGTCACCGGAATTTGTATAGCAAAAGGAACGAGGTTCATAGCTTGGGTGGGGTGTAGTGTTTCGTTCTAGGGCTACTTGGCAGCTTCCAGGCAGCTCCATTAGCAAGCCACCTTTTTCTTCTTTCACTGAGCCAATCCCAAAGCTTTCAGCTGCAATCGAATGCCTTTCTTGGCACATTTCAGGCTCACTAGCTAGTGTCATGTTTTGCCCAAGGACAGGGAGAGGGAGTTGCCTAGAAGCTGCAACGATTAGATACAAAAATAAACAGTGAAGAGGGTCCTGAGTTGCCTTGAGACAGTACCTGGTCTCAGGATGGGTCAGCGTTGAAAGAGCAGCGTTCAGCAGTACAGCCAGCGCATGGGCTTCATTTCCGACACGGTCTGGATGTACAGTCCTAAGCAAGCCGCGGTACGCATTACGAATATCATCAAGGGAGGCATCCATGTCCAGTCCTAATAGCTCGTAGAATGTCTCAGGTGCAGCAGCATTCATGTCCCTGCCGTATGTCAAAATGTGCAACAGTTTCTTTGTCAGTGCTAAAATATCGGGCATGGAAATTGGCAATGTGTGTAACAGTTTCATTGTTAGTTTTTCAATATCTGGCGGTAATATTGACAGGGTACGGGTGCAGCACATCAATGTGGGCTGGGTTGTCCTATCCCCAGGCCTTACCTGGGGGCCCCAATATTATAATGGGGGCTGCAATGAGCCTGGTGAGTGATGGCATGGAAGGTAGTTCCTGTATGAAAGATCCCCAGTCTATACATTTATGAGGGAGGGGCGGATAGATTGAGATGGTGGCTGATGGCTGGTGAGGAACGTTGGAGGAGCAGGTATTTCACCTGGGAGACTGCTGGAGACCGATTTTTCAACCAGACGCTAATGGCAATGAAAAGAAACACTCGTCCATCCTGATATCTCTGAAATGGTCGGAAGACTTGGAAACTGGATTCGCGAATAGACTAGGGCTTGTCAGTTTTTTTTCGTCGCTTCGCGAAATCTGGCCTACAGAGCAAGCAAGACAATTGCGCACCAGATTTCGACTGCACGGCTTTTGAGGCGAGCTGCACCTGGTACATGCACAAAGCCATCGGCAGTGCAGGCAACTGGGCGGGGTAAGGGTCTGCGAGGATAGGTGGTGAGGCCATAGGGAGACACGCAGAGTGTCCTCCGTGCAGCAAACGCAGGGTTTGTGATCCTCCGCATGCTTGCGTCCTGTCTTGATCCAATTTAAACCTATAATCCAAGATAATGAAATCCCGGTTTCAAAAGATAAAAAAGAGGTTCCGTTTCAATCAGACAAACTCTTGGAGGAGGGAACTTATGGCCAGCAAGCTGCCAACGGAACAACAGCTGCCAACGGAACAACGAAGCCAAGCCAAGCACGCTTACGAAATCGAAATTGCAAGCCAGAAACAATCGAAATTCGTGACACCATAAGACATAACTGAACAGGAGCTACGCGTAGACGCAGAGACGCAGAGACGCAGACGCTTCCTTCAGGTGAACTACATGATGTCGCAACTCTGTCTCCAGGGAGTGACCTAGTAGTAAACTGGTTGTACTCCCTGGAGACTTCCCTGGTAGCAGGGGAGGACGGTCACCACTCTACTTCTCGGTCAGGAGCCCAAGAAGATTCATGTGAAACAGTATTCGAAACAAAGCTTCATGTGACTCCGAACCAGACAGCCCCGGACAGCCCACTCTTCAGGCGGTTCCGATTTGCGTCGGAGTTATATCACAGGCGGATCACAGGCGGTTACAACCAACCGCGGCCGCGGTTGGCCGCGGTTGGCAAACCGTTGGAATTTGAACGCCCTCGGGCCGCGTGGAATTTGGCCGCGTCAGCGCGTCTTGTGAGTTACCTTGTGAGTTCAGCAAGCCCCAAAACCCTCGGGGATTCTATGAGCTAGTGGAAGCCCTAAACCACGGGTCCCGCATTTGACGTTAAAAGTAGGCCGCTCTCGCTGTGATGTCCATTCGAATTCAATCGAGTTAGTCGTCCTTGAACGTCTGAGCTCTTTTATTCCTACCCCCTTCGTCTTGTATCCCTCTTCTCTGCCAACTCAAAATGCGTGAGTGCATCAATATCCACATCGGCCAGGCGGGTTGCCAGATCGGTAACGCCTGCTGGGAGCTTTACTGCCTCGAGCACGGAATTCAGCCTGGTAAGTCGACGCTTCAACGCTTCAATCGTGACGAGCGCTTCGCCTGTGTTCTGTGTTCCGGAAATCCCCTCTTAGTTCAAATTAACAAGTCAGATACTCCTACTGCTTGTTCTGACAATTACGGCCAACCTCCTCTTCTCTCCCTTTCAGATGGCCAGATGCCTTCCGAGAAGACCATTGGCGGAGGAGACGATGCCTTCAACACCTTCTTCAGCGAGACCGGTGCTGGTAAGCACGTCCCCCGCTGCATCTTCCTCGATCTGGAGCCCACTGTGATCGACGAGGTCCGTACTGGCACATACCGCCAGCTGTTCCACCCTGAGCAGCTGATTTCCGGCAAGGAGGATGCAGCAAACAACTTCGCCCGCGGTCACTACACCATCGGAAAGGAGATCGTCGATCTGGCCCTGGACCGCATCCGCAAGCTTGCTGACAACTGCACTGGTCTCCAGGGCTTCCTCGTCTTCCAGGCTGTTGGCGGTGGAACAGGCTCTGGTCTGGGCTCTCTGCTGCTGGAGCGCCTGTCTGTTGACTACGGGAAGAAGTCCAAGTTGGCCTTTACTGTGTACCCCTCCCCCCAGATCTCCACTGCAGTTGTTGAGCCCTACAACTCCGTGCTGTCCACCCACTCCCTACTGGAGCACACTGATGTTGCCATCATGTTGGACAATGAGGCCATCTACGACATTTGCCGCCGCTCCCTGGACATTGAGCGCCCCACCTACACAAACCTGAACAGGCTGGTTGCCCAAGTCATCTCTTCCCTGACTGCCTCCCTGCGCTTCGATGGAGCCCTGAACGTGGATATGACTGAGTTCCAGACCAACTTGGTTCCCTACCCCCGCATCCATTTTGTGCTCTCCTCTTATGCCCCCATCATCTCTGCTGAGAAGGCCTACCACGAGCAGCTGTCTGTTGCTGAGATCACCAACTCTGTCTTTGAGCCCGCCAGCATGATGGTTAAGTGCGACCCCCGCCACGGGAAGTACATGGCTTGCTGCCTGATGTACCGTGGAGATGTTGTCCCAAAGGACGTCAACGCTTCCGTTGCCACCATCAAGACCAAGCGTACCATTCAGTTTGTTGACTGGTGCCCTACTGGCTTCAAGTGCGGCATCAACTACCAGCCACCCACTGTTGTGCCTGGAGGTGACTTGGCCAAGGTGCAGCGAGCCGTGTGCATGATCTCCAACTCAACTGCCATTGGAGAGATCTTCTCCCGCCTGGACCACAAGTTCGATCTCATGTACGCCAAGCGTGCCTTTGTCCATTGGTATGTGGGTGAGGGTATGGAGGAGGGTGAGTTCTCTGAGGCCCGTGAGGATCTGGCTGCCCTGGAGAAGGATTTCGAGGAGGTTGGTGCTGAGTCCGCTGAGGGCGCTGGGGAGGGTGAGGGTGAGGAGTACTAAGCAGTAAACCCCACTCCACGCATCCCTGATAAAAGCTAGTTGTCTCTGATTCAAATATCTGATTCTACCTGATCTATGTCCCTGATGTAACAACTTTCGAATCGTATCTACTCCTCTTTACCCATAGTCCCTGTCTCCTCTGAGCTGAGCTCTGTTAGTTTCTCTAGCCCTGAGAAAAGAGGTGTTCCTGCCCGTTCTTGCCATATGGCATCCTGGATTGATGACCAGCCCAACTGATATAAAAACGAGTATGCAATGATATCATAACAGATGTACGTCTGCTTCGTCTATTGCCCATCTCCAATATTGTAGATAGGTTAAGTCGTACATTATGTGAGTTGCACGAATGTCGGTGCTGTGAATGAGGCTTCAAGAGAAAATACACTTAGACTTGTTTACATCCAGCCAGCAATATGGCTGCTCGCCACTTTCGGTTGAAAATAAACCCAAAACTACCCAAATCAAAGCATTATTCTTAAAAATACACTTGATCCAATCACTTCATTCATGGATAATCAGAGGAAGCTTCGTACTGCCTTCCACTTCTCGATCGCACGTCAGGTAATAATGTGGAGGGATTTTTTGCTCTCAGACTGTCTTAAGAAACCCGTTTCTGATATCTAATTCTCGAATTCAGTAAGGCTTAGTCAGTTCTTTCAAACATCTCATGGTGTACAACGGTTCCAGAATCACTCAATCACATATAATAGTTGACAAACTCGATCCTTCCAAGCCCTGATTGAGGGGACAATGGGTTTATTAGTTTCCAACTACAGGTAGTGGGAAGAAGTTCTGATCCCTTGTGATCCAGAACTTTCATCTCTAGAGCACGTATATGATGACTTGGTGACGAGTAAAATAAAGTATGATTGGAGAATAGGACCTTTCCCACTTTGTCCCAGTTAACTGGTTTAAGTTTCAAAGGCCCCACACTGTTCTTTAGGACATAGCTTCCTGCGTCACATACGTGTGAATGTAAGATTGTTACAATGGCATAGGCTCGATAGAGGAGAAGATGCTATTAAGCGCAACAGGCGCAATCATATAGAATAGAGATGTGTACTGCAGGGTACTGCAGTCACGTGCAGGCCACAGCTAGCCTGTGGCCTGGCGGCAGGCAACGCGGTACCAGGAGGGAAAGGTACCGGTGTGCATTATGCCGACTCAGAGACTGATATATAAATCAGTCAATAACATCCCCCCCAATTCAAGGTATTCTTGAGCTCAAGAATTCCTGGAATTAACTGAGGGGCATAAGAAAATTAAAAATATAAAAGCTAGGGAGACTTTGGGAATTTCTAGGGGCTGAAAGGACGGAATCACTTTAGCAGGGGTCTTCAAAGAAATGTCAGTTTCCTGGGGTAGCTGGCTGGGTAAGGAACACTGCAGGTAGACTGCAGGCTAAGTAGTAGAGAGGCTGCTGAGAAGGTGCAAGGAAACTGCAGGGAGGCTGCAGGCTAGGTGGCAGAGAGGCTGCTGGGAAGGTGTAAGGAAACTGCAGATAGGCTGCAGGCTAGAGCAGATAGGCTGCCATGGGGCTGGACTAAGTGCTCCAGAGGGCTGCAAATAGGCTGCAGGGAGACTGCTGGGAAGCTGGGGAAGGAAAGTCCAGGCTAGGTTAAGGCATGTGAAGATTGCCTTGGTTACGAGAAGAGGCATGATTCGAGACTAGAGGATTTGTCTGTTAGACATGATGTCTGGACTAGTCCCCCCATAATTTGGGTGAGCTACAAGACGATGACCCTAAATTAAAGGAGAGACATCATGGAGAGATTAGAGTAATCCTAGATTATGAAGAGGTGCTGCCTGTGGAAGTACATGGGGCAGTACAGAATGCAGGTAATCTTTAAAATATCCTAGAGTGTTCAAATCTATCCAAAAGATGAAGATGTAACTGAATTAAGTGTCTGGCCTGCTGGGGAAGCCATCAAGGTCAAGCTGTTTGCAGACTTGTTCAAGGAACTGGTCAAATGACTTAGGAGCTAGGCTGGGGGGGGGGGTAAGGATGTTGATGAAGGTGAAGTCCATGGGGCTCCAGTCCATGCTGAGGTGGTTGACACATAGCACTTTGCCTCCAGGGTATGCACAGCTCCTGGGGTCCATGATCATCTTAGGTCTGAATGAGAGGGTGTGAGCATGTGCATTGACCATGGCAGCTTGGAGACAAATGGCCCACTGTAAAGTGGGTCTGGCTGTGGTAGAAACAGTGGGGTAGGCTTGTACCATTTGCTGAAGTCTGCTGTTGTGCTTGATGATAGGGATGCAGGCATCAGGTGGCTCCTTGTGCATTGACCTGTAAGGGAATTGTTCTGTTTCAGAAGCCAGCAGGGTGGGGAACTTGCTGGTGAATGCTGTGATGAGCTTGGACAGTGGGGGCCTGGGCTTGATGTTGAAAGCTGGTGAAGCAGGCCTGCTTTTCAGGTGGTGTAGGGTGCATTCAAAACGGGTGAGACTAAGGGTGGAGTTGTTGGAGAAGTGGATGTGGTTGACATTCTGATTAACTTCTCCCAGTGGCAGTCCAATGTCTGGTGACCTGTTGACCAGTATCCATTGGTCCCAGGTAGTTGCTGTGTCTAGATCAGATGGCTTGAGTGGCCCATCTCCATCTATTGGACCATCATATTCCTCATAGTTGGTCCTGATCTGGTCACTGAGGAGTTCCATCTCTGCTCTGGCTCGTTGCAGGCCCAGGTTGTCCAGCTGTTGTTGGATGTCTGAAGTGGTTTCAGGAGGGTCATCTACTCCTAGTCCAGGGTCATCCTGGGGCTTGTGTACCTCTGGGTAAATGAGCTCTGGCATGTCATCACTGTCAGTATCATCAGAGTCGTCCAGATTGTCTGCATTGGAAGGGGAATGGTACTGGCAGATAGGAGGAGGATGCCCCTGGGGGTCTTGGTCTGCCTCCACATGAGTGAGTGGGTACTGCCCTGTCTCAGAATTAGTGTGGGGTGCAGATGGAGCAGAAGTAGAGGGGAAGTCCTGGAGGTCTTGATCTGCCTCCACATGAGTGGGTGGATACTGCCCTATCTCAGAATCAGTGTGGGGTGCAGATGGAGTAGAAGTAGAGGGGAAGCAGTCTTGATCAGCTCTACTGGGGGAGGTCTCATGAGTGGGTGGGTACTGCCCTGTCTCAGAGTCAGTGTGAGTTGATGGAGGCGTGGTAACCATCATGATGTAGGCAATGGGAGGGTCCACAGGGATAGAGGGATTAATGGTAGGGACTGGTGAAGTTTGGGTAAGGTAGAGTCCATGCCTTTTGGGGCATGAGAGGAGCAGTTTGGTACCAGATGGTCTTGGGATGGAGAGTGTGGCTTGAGTCTTGGACAGGTGAAGTGTGGCTTGAGTCTGGGCACAGGCTGGTGGCTGCATGGATGCTAATGATGTTGGGCATGTTGCAGTCAGCAAGAAGTACATTGTTCAGGATGATCAGAGTCCTGCCATGGCCCTTGATCTTGGCCTTTCCTATCTGCTTGCAGAGGATAGGTGGAGAGTCTTGATCTGCCAGCTGCAGCCTAATAGGCTGTTGGAGGTCCTGAATGTCATGCAGATGGGAGATGTTACTTGTTGCATGAGAATGTGCTGCAGTATCTATGATCCATTCTGTCTGCAGTGCTGCCTGGAAAACTTCTCCATCTTCTATAGTGCATTCATCATCAGCACTTATCTGTCCAAAGAATGCTGTATCAGCCAGGGGGTCAGGTGGCAAGGCAAAAGAAACAGACTTGCCTCTGGTTGGTGTAGCAAAAGTCATGGGCTGGGGGTTGTCCTCATCCAGTGCCAGGGACAGGAAGTTGTGTTGTTCACCCTCACTGTCAGAGTTGGAGGTGGACTGATCACCATCAGCAACATGTGCATGGCGTCCCTTGCTTGGGTACCTCCTTTGACGTCTCCTGGCTGGACTGGTCTTCTTGGGGTCCTTCTTGTCGTCATGATCCTTGTCATTCCTATCTCTAGGAGGTGACTTGGAGCCATGGTCGGCTTCATCTGAGTCTGTTGGCCTGAAAGCCAGATTAGTGTCATCACTGATGCATTCTCTGGAGTTGTGGCCTATTCCCCCACAGTTCCAGCAGGTCATCTTCTTGTGGTCAAATGGTGCTTTCCTGTCTCTGAATGGGAGGTGCTTGCTGTTGTAAGGCCTCCTGTTCCTGTAGGCTGCAGCTGCCAGCTCTTGTTCTTCGGGAGATGGTGCAGTGTCTACTTGCTTCACTAGACACCAGTTGAAGATGGCAGCTTGGAGCATAGAAAAGGTGGTGATGACAGTAGGGTTGAACTGATTGATGTACCCATCATATTCAGAGAGAGAGTTCAGTCCCTTGACAATGAGGTTCAGGTAGTTGCTGATGGAGATGATGTGGAGATTTGCTATCTTGGGAACCTGGGAGTACATGTCAGCTGCCCTGGAGAGGTACGTCTGCAGGGACTCAGTAGGTGTCATACGTAATCCCATGATGGCAGTCAGGGTGGTATGTTCTAGCCTGCTACCATCCTCAGAGTACAGGGCATCTAGAAACCTGAAAGCTCTAGTGGCCATATCTGTTTGGGCATGGATGGCTTGCTGGATCCCATCTGATACATGGTCTATGATGATCTTGAAGGCCTTGTTGTTCTTCCAGGTCGAGATCCTGTTGGGGACACCAATCCTAGGGGCAGCCGGAACAGCTGGGTCAGCAGCCGCAACAGGAGGGTAACTAATATCATCAGCAGGGTAACCATCAGAGTCATTAGGCTCGCCAACGACGATCGCTTGTTGACAGTCGAAGGCAACTGCAATGGTATCCCTATCTGATTTAAGGGCAAGGAGGATATTCTGCCTGGCGCTGCGCCAGGTGTAAAGGTTGTTACCGGTGAATACTCTGGGAGGTTGCATGGTGAGGTCTTCTGTGTAGGAGTCTTGACGTTGTAGGTCGGAGTGTTGGGTAAGGGAGAGTTACGAGGGCGGGGCAGGGGAAGAGGGGAGGGAGTGTGTGTGGGAATCGGCGATCCAAAGGGATCCAGCGGATTACCGGAGGGTGAACGTTGCCAAGCGGCAATGTTCGACGACAGAAGCTTCTGTTAAGCTGGAGGTGTAGACAAATTGATCGTCTGAGATCAATGCAGCACTGTGTGGGTCTCGGTGAGGGCGTCGTCCTATACTCACTTCATAGATTTCGGTGACTTGTGGTCGCTCTTGCTTGCTCCAGTCGTAGGACGCAGTGGCAGATCCAAGGATGCTTGGTAGGAAGCGGCAGGCGGAGCAGCGGGAAGTTGGATCCGCTCAGGGAGTCCAGGTGCTTAGTTAAAACTCGGGCCTTCAACAAGTCAGAGGAGAACTGAATCCGAATGCGGAAATCAGCGGCTGGTCTTCGTTAGCGTCTAAAGATGGCGCACATAACCTGTGAATGTAAGATTGTTACAACGGCATAGGCTCGATAGAGGAGAAGATGCTATTAAGCGCAACAGGCGCAATCATATAGAATAGAGATGTGTACTGCAGGGTACTGCAGTCACGTGCAGGCCACAGCTAGCCTGTGGCCTGGCGGCAGGCAACGCGGTACCAGGAGGGAAAGGTACCGGTGTGCATTATGCCGACTCAGAGACTGATATATAAATCAGTCAATAACAATACGCAACGCTGAAAGGTCCGTTGCGTCGCAGGCAAAGATTTTGGAGGGTCCGTTAGTTGCATCTCACAGTGTCTAGGTGCGTCCCAAACGTAGATTTGGGGGGTCCGTTGCGTGGTAGAAGCAGATTTTGAAACCGGTTGCCTCTCAAGAAGCAGATTTTGAAACAGGCTGCGTCTCAAGAAGCAGACCTCCCCCCCCCCCCCCCCCCCCCCCCCCCCCCCCCCCCCCCCCCCCTGAACAACCCTGATCTTGGAGCTCGCCAAGCATACTTGTCAGAGAGAACTGGTAGCCATCCACCAAGCCCTTCTCAACATTGACTATGACAAATCTCTTACACTCCATACAGACAGCCTCTGCTCTCTTCAACTTATTAAAAAAATGATTCATGACCCTACCACAACAACCCGTTCTATTCATACTGAACTACTGCAATCAATTCAAAAACACCTCATTCAACGCATCCTGCATGGCTCACACACCACTCTTTGTAAAGTCCGTTCCCACACAGGTATCCTTGGAAATGACAGAGCAGACACTCTGGCACGCAAGGCAGCTGAGCACCCTGCCTCAACCAATTTTACTGAAAACACTGGGGAAATCCCCCGCCACAATGTCTACTGGCCCACAGTTCAACCTCCTCGCACACCCAAGGGAGATATTCCCCCACGCATCCTAGCACCTAACCTTACACAAGGTATCACCTCTAACCTGCCCACTACCTGCCACCTTGGCCAACACCCCCTTGTCAGCATGAATTGCGGTGCTCTCACGCGTTTTATGACTTGGTGACTACTTATGTACTTCCTTAGAACTATCGGCTCTGCCAGTACTGTGCCAGCTTCCCGTAGTGACAGCTTCCCGTAGACTGAGTCATCCTTGAGTGACTCAGTGACAGCTTCCTGTTGGCTGCGTCACCGGTCTAGCCTGTACCCTGTTAGGTTCCTGGCTGCCGCCCCTTTCACCACTGGTGCCCCTTGATGGGTCTCTTGTGCTTGTAATGCTATTCTCGTCTCCGTGTATAGATTGGCGCGTCTGTTCCGCTGCAACATCTCTGTCCACTCTTCGGAGTGTATTCTAGCTGATAGGTTACTGGGTTCGTCATTACTACCACTGCTATTCAATGCAACTTCCGCGAGGGCCTGCTGCCGGCTTTGAGAAACTCACTGAACAAAATGGGCTTTCTTGGTCGCGCGGCATTCGCAGCACCATTATTAGCAATGGCTGCGACCTTATCCTTCCTCCGGAGTTTAGGGTTCCTACTGATTGGCTTGATGATTGCGCGCCAGCGGCCGCTGCTGCCGGAGACGAGTCTCCTTCCGCCATCGTGGAAGCCACCCCCCCCAGTTATACCTCCATCTTTCCGACTCCTTCTCCTTCTGTCCAACGCCTCTCTCCTGAGGTTGAGGACGTTCTAATGAATCTTTGCTGTGTCCAGACACAGTCCATCAAGTATTCTTCGGGTCCTGTGCCGCCAACTGCCCAGTTCTGGGGTGGCTGCCAAACTGACGATTACCTGACTGAAGATGAGGAGGACTTTCACCGTTCTGACTCTGATGATTTGAAGAGTGCTACGAGTGGCGACTACGGTGGAGTGACTCCGACTGCTGCTACTCGAGTCTTTGAGACTTCTACTGTTTCGCCAGTTTATGAGCCTGCTCTTCCGTCGGCGCCTCTGCCTGCACCTACGCCAGCGCCTCTGCATGCACCTCTGCTTGTGCCACTTCCACCGGTCAACCCGGAGGTGGCCAAGCCGTCTTTGCTGCAAAGCTCTGCGTCCTTCACCACCACCAACCCTCTGGAGCGAGGTCTTCCTGGCTACAACACTCGTGCTCGAGAGGCTGCTGCCACGGCTGTCCGCACATCTGCTGCTGGCACTTCGCGGGAGCCCCCTCCGCCACCGCCTGTGGATCTGCCTCCTCCATCGATCCCACCCCCTCCAGTCTTGACTTCGCGGTCTCGCGATTCTTGGGAGCATCTGCTCTCTGGTGGACCTCCTCCTAGTCTACTGCTGCGGGACTTCCGTCTTGTCCGCCGAGCTCAATCCGAGCTTGGATCTCTGGATGGCATCTTGTACGGTAGGCTGGATTATAAGGCCACTCAGGCCAATGTTGATCTCAAGGGTCGTGTTCGACGTGTGATGGCATTCGCTGAGCTATGTCTTAAGTGCCGGTCTTTTCTAGGGCCTGTTCCGGATGGGATTAGATATCCTCCTGCTCATGGGGTTACGTTTGGTGGTGTGGGGCGTAGGAATGCTGATCTGAAGGGTTACCAGTGGTTGAAGGTTCCCCGTCCTCTCTGTCCTGTAGAGCCTGATTTCGGGCTGGTAGTGAGTTTTGCGCGGTCCCTGCCTGATGTTAGGAACATAGATGACCAGCGCGCGTATGACGCTGGTCTTGCGGCAGAGTATTTTCTGGCTGTTCGTAAGTCTTTGGCACCCCTCACCCCTGCTCCTGCTGCTGGGACTTCGGCCTCTCATGGTGAGTCTCGTGTAGATCCTGCACTGTTGGGTTTTAGTGCCCTGCCCCTGGACCGTCAGGAGTTCATGTGTCTCACCATGATGCTTGCTCACATGACGGATGCGATGGTCAAAGTGTATTAGGACTTCGCCACTCCTCGGGATATCTTGATCGATATCCGGAGGAAGCAGTCTGATGCCCTTGCCGCTCGTGTCCCTCTCATGCTCATCGAGCTTCAAGGTGTATCCATGAGCCACTCTGAGCGTGTGGATGATTTCTTTCACAAGGTCCGCGGTTTGTGCACTGACCTCCGCAGTGCTGGGTATCCACAGACTCAGCGTCATGCCATGAACACTATCGTTCAGGGTATCACTCTCACTCGCTTCGACTCACTGCGGATCAAATTTGGTACGTTGCTGTACCAGAACCTGCCTGTTGATTACTGGACCTGTCTTGCAGAGTATAGGTCGTTAGATTTCTTGAATGTGTCGCTCCCCAAGTCGGACTCCAGGCATCCTGGTTGGTCCCGCGACCCTCCCCATGTCCCTGCCCATGCTGCTTTCCAGCGTGGCCGGGGGCCTGGTGCTCAGGCTTCCGGGGCTGCCAAGAGACGCTTGGATTGCGCTTGGGGACCTTGTCCTCACAAAACGAGCCACTCGGAGGAACGCTGCTGGACGAAGCATCCGCACCTGCGAAAGACCAAGCCTGGTGCACCGGGCAGTGAACCCGTGCCCATTGCCTTGGCCCTTCCAGGTTCGCTGACTCGAAAGCAGATGTCCTCCTTGCAGGCTCAGATTGACGGGTTTGCCATGTCCAAGAACTAGGAGGTACGCTCTGTCCTATTCTCTTGCACAACGAAGTTCTCTAATGTGTGTAGCCCGAGCCTATCTGAGGGTGTCTGGCATGTGGACTCTGGAGCTGGAATGTCCATCACAGGTGATAAGTCTTTGTTCACTGTGTATAAGGCTTCTGCAAATTGTCCTGCAGTTCGATTTGGTGATGGGGTGGTTCAACGGTCAGAGGGTATGGGATCCATTGTGTTATGTAGTGATTGGTTACCAACTTCCATCACTCTGACCAATGTTCTCTACATCCCTCACTGTCCGGTGAACCTCCTGTCAGTAAATGCTGTGGCTCATTCTCACCACTGCCAGGTTTCTTTTGATAGTCTTAGTTGCACTGCCACTCAGGGCTCTTCTGTTCTCTGGTCTTTCCCTGCCTCCAGTGATGGTGTTTACAAGTTTACATGTAGGCCTTGTGGCACCACCCGTGGCTGTTTGAGTGGTGCTGACAATTACCCAGCTTTTGCACTTGATGTTGATGAGGACGGTGGAGTTGTTATCCCTACCACTCCTGCATGGCTGTGGCATAGGCGGCTGGGTCACCCCGGCTATGATGCCATGCGCAGACTTGTCAAGAAAGGTATGGTTAAGAACTTACCCCTCTCTCTCAGTCAGGTGCAAAGACTGGCTAAGATCCCCTGTGATGCTTGTCAGAAGGCTAAGGGCAAACGTCTCCCTTTTCCTAAAGAAAGCACCACTAAGATCCGTGCCCCTCTCCAACGCCTTCACTTGGACATCATGGGACCAGTTCATATTAGGGGCCTGCGTGGGGAGTTTTATATCCTGTGCCTCACAGACCAATACTCTGGCTATGCTGAGGTATTGTGCTTGAGGACCAGGGATGAAGCTCCCTTAGCAGTCCAAACTATCATCCTCAGATGGATGAATCAGTTGCATGGGTTTGCCTTTAAGTGTCTGAGGTCTGACAGGGCTAAGGAGTTTATAGTTAAGTGGTTTGAGGATTGGCTGATATCGGTTGGGGCAGTGCATGAGTTATCGTTGGCATACACTGCACAGCAGAATGCAACTGTGGAAAGGTACAATGGGGTCTTGCAGTCTGTAGCTAGAAGCATCCACCTGGAGTCTAAACTAGCTAAGTCTTTCTGGCCCTATGCCTTCTTAGCTGCTTGTTACCTTCGTAATCGGCTGCCCAATCAGGGAGACAAGACTCTATACGAGCTGTTTTTTGGGGTTGTGCCTGATGTGTCGTTGTTGCGTGTGTTTGGTTGCCCTTGCTACGTCACGTTAGTCAATGGGAAGAAACGCAACAAGCTAGACGAAAGGGCGTTATCTGGTAGACTGGTTGGGTATTCCCTGGTGAGTAAAGGTTATTTTGTTTGGGTTCCTAAGTTGCGCCAGGTAGTAGAGAGTCGTGATGTACTCTTCTATGAACAGTTTAGCTATAACTGTATTCCTGGGCTGTCCCCTTATGACGGGTCTCTGTATGTTTCTCGCATCCCTGCCGCTATCAACGGACACATGCCTGAGTCTGCGGTTAATGCCTTAGACCCTTTGCCAACCCCAAATGTCGACCGCTGCCCTGGTCAAGGGATGACTTTGCGTCCCAGGTCAGGGGCTGATGGTGCTGCATTGCGTGTGAAGGTACTGGGCGGGCGGGATTCCGAAGTTCCTTCAGACAGTGATTTACCTGAATCTCTGGGGGTCGCCAGGCCCTCCTCTGCGCCACGTTCCGTCGGCGAAGCTCTAGGATTAAGACAGTCTCAGGTCATAGTGGAGCCTGTCATAGGTCCATTGTCTAATAGTCGCCAACCTCCGGCCACCTCAGATGGCTCGCAGGCGTTGTTCCTCCCTTCGCCTCCTGCCGTCCCTGGTGGATCATCCGGGTCAAGCCCATGTGATGATGTAGCCGTCACCGAAAGTGTGAGTGATGATCTTGAACATTGGTCTGGTTCCGATACTGCGTATGGCTGGGGTTTTCCGGTCGACCCAGGATTCGTTGATATAGAGGCAAAGAATACCGGCCTTGTTCAACCAGGCAGTAGTGCTGCACTGGGGGCTATACTACCGGTTACTGCTGATATTGCTGATACCCCCGCTGCTCATGTACAAGTAAACTGCTTGTACGTGGGAGCATACATTTCCACCTCCACTGAACTAACCTATAAAGCTGCCATGCTTCCCTCCAACCCTGACAGGGATCAGTGGCTGCTTGCTATGAAGGATGAGATGGCGTCCCTACATGCCCATGGTACTTGGGCACTCACTCCACAGCCTCCTAAGCAGAGGATCCTGTCTGGCAGGTGGTTATTTGTGAAGAAGGTTGGGGTTGATGGTTCTGTGCGCTTCAAGGCACGTTTTGTGGTCCGTGGTTTTCTGCAGCGTCCTGGGCTGGACTTTCATGACGTATATGCCCCCGTCTCCTCTAAAGCAGGTCTGAGGGTGCTCCTAGCTGCCATCACTCATAGAAAGATGTTTGTTCGGCAGCTGGACATCAAGACTGCATTTCTGAATGCTAAGCTAGAACCTGGTCTGGACCTGTACTGCCACCAGCCTGAGGGCTTTAAGGTACTTGGTCCTAACGGTGTTCCCCTTGTGTGCAAACTGATCAAGTCCCTTTATGGTTTGAAACAGGCGCCCAGGGCTTGGAGTATGGATGTCAAGCGGGTTTTGGTTGCACATGGGTTTACTATGTGCAAGGCAGAACCTGCTCTGTATTTTAGGAGGGATTATATTGGTGGGTGGAGCTATGTCCTGACCTATGTTGATGATTTTATCTGTGCTTTTAGTGAACTGGATAGGTATGCTTTGCTGATCAAGGCTATGGAGAAAGCTGGCTGGGAGGTCAAAGAGATGGGTGTACCGGTTCAGTTCCTCTCATTGGACATGGCTGTTACACTTGACTCTGACGGCAGGTGTGTTCAGATCAACCTCTCCCAGCACTCCTACATTGTTGATCTGGTGGAGCAGTTTGGTCTTACTGCTGCTGCCAAGCCCAAGTTTGGTGCCCCCATGGCCAAGTCCACCGTCACTGACCCACCTGGAGACCCCCTGCCCTCTAATAGCCAGTACCTCTCTCTTGTGGGTGCTTTGCTATACCTGGCTACTTGCACCAGGCCTGATATTTCTTTTGCTGTGAGCTACCTGTCCAGGTTTTCTGCTCACCCTACCTTCCCCCTCTGGGGGGCAGCCAAGCGTTTGCTCTTGTATTTGAGGTCACATTCCCACCCGGGACTCACTTACACCCACAGCCCTGAGTTCTCTTTTACTGTCTTTAGTGACTCATCCTTTGCTGATGATGGGTCTGACAGGAGGTCTCAGACTGGCTTTGCTGTGCTAGCTGGGGGGTGCATAGTGAACTGGATGAGCAAGAGGCAGCCTACTGTTGCCATTAGCTCTAGTGAGGCTGAGTATCAGGCCCTGTCTCAGGCTGCCAGGGAGGTGCAATGGTTGAAGAAGTTGAGGGTGGATCTGGGTCTGCCTTGTGGTTTGGTTACCATTCAGGGTGACAACTTAGGGTCTCTGAGTTGGGCCAATGACTGGCAGCTACTCCCTCGCAGCAAGCACATTGATGTTATTCATCACTACATCAAGGAGCTGGTGGAGGATGGCCAACTGGATGTTGCCTATGTTAACACTAAGGACAACTGTGCTGACCCCTTCACCAAGCCCCTTGATCCTGCTGTGTTCTGGAGGTTTGTCCGAATGCTTGGAATGACCGCTTCTTCTTAGGGTCATTTTTTTTCTGGTTACATCGGTCTCTTTCGTTATCATTGTTTGGCATTAGGTTCCTATTCCCGGATCGGGTTTTCTATACCGTTGTTACCCATCTTTGATATTCGTTTTTCATCTTTTTCTAACTTGGCAATTTTTTTGGTTTTTTGCCTTGTTTAATTCCTTCCTATAACCCTTTGGGTTCCATTTGGAGTTCTCTCGATTTTTCGGAGTTCTTTGATTTTTTTTTTTAATCTGTTCCATATAGTTCTGTCCCCAGTGCCATAGGTGGAGAAGTAGTATTGTATGTCACCTGTGTCATAGGTGGAGTGTCAGCATGAATTGCGGTGCTCTCACGCGTTTTATGACTTGGTGACTACTTATGTACTTCCTTAGAACTATCGGCTCTGCCAGTACTGTGCCAACTTCCCGTAGTGACAGCTTCCCGTAGACTGAGTCATCCTTGAGTGACTCAGTGACAGCTTCCTGTTGGCTGCGTCACCGGTCTAGCCTGTACCCTATTAGGTTCCTGGCTGCCGCCCCTTTCACGACTGGTGCCCCTTGATGGGTCTCCTGTGCTTGTAATGCTATTCTCGTCTCCGTGTATAGATTGGCGCGTCTGTTCCGCTGCAACATCTCTGTCCACTCTTCGGAGTGTATTCTACTGTATAACCCTTAAAGGGATTTTATGCAAACAACTGGCGATACACTCCCACCAACTTCCTCACGCAAGTACAAGTTTTGGACCTCAACCCTTATCCCAAATAGAAACTAATTCCCACATCCGTAAAGCCGCTGGGGTAGACTGTGGAACGTAAACGTGCATTCCTTGGAAAAAAAAAAAAAAAAAAAAAAAAGAAAAAAAAAAAAAAAAATAAAAAAAAAAAAAAAAAAAAAAAAAAAAAAAAAGAAAAAAAAAAAAAAAAAAAAATAAAAAAATAAACAAAAAAAAAAAAAAAAAAAAAAAAAAAAAAAAAAAAAAAAAAAAAAAAAAAAAAAAAAAAAAAAAACAAAAAAAAAAAAAAAAAAAAAAAAAAAAAAAAAAAAAAAAAAAAAAAATAAAAAAAAAAAAAAAAAAAAAAAAAAAAAAAAAAAAAGAAAAAAAAAAACCAGCATTAGAAAACAACCACCACAACACACAGCAAAAACACCAAAACCGCTGGAAAGGCCATTGCACCACGGAGCCCAGGGATCCCACAGACATTCAGGGCTCTATATCAGGACATGACGCCGCAGTGCGACTATCCACAAGGCCATTTGCACCGGAGCCCAGGGATCCCGCAGAATGATCATGGACGTGGCAAGGAGAGACCTCCCAGGGGGTTCCCTGGGCAAACGTCTCCCTAACTGGTTACGCCCCTCCACTATTACTGTAGCGGACTGGAAGAGAATGAGACCTGATCTTGCCGTCCTACCTGGCATAGACTCTCCTACCTGTATGTCTGATAAAGAACTCTGGGTTCTTGAGCTTGGATACTGCTCTGATACCAACCATGCCACTAAGTTTATCACTAAACACGCCCAGCATGTTGAATTAGTAAATGGCCGTAGATCGGCTGGATACCTTGTTCACTATGAAGTTATCACCGTTGGAACAACTGGTACTATTCCAACCTCTTTTTTGACTTCTATGACCACTCTTGGACTTCAGAGATCATGTGCCCTCAAACTGGCGGACACAGTCCACTCCCACACCATCACTAGCTTTCAGAGTATTTTACAGTGCAGACGTTTTATGGAAGCACACCCCGGGTCGATACCCGGGGACTAGCACACAGACCGTCCCCCCTCTCAGGTTTTGTCTTGCCAGCTGCATTGTGTCGGTGCTTCCCAACCGGGGTGAAAAACCCCCGTATTAAGCTGCACTGGCATGATGTGGCTACGGTGCCTGCCGGTCAGGCATCGGTGGTAATTCTTTTTACTGAGATGGTCCTACGGTGACAATAGCTAGCTCCGGCTTACGCTATGGTTTCCTTAACTTCACGTCCTGTGAGTAACGGTTCTACACGGATGTAACAATTTCAATTTCAATTTCAATTTCAATGTCAGAGAGTCTAAGTATTTCATTCCGCAACAAGCATATGCAGTCTGGAAGTGTTCAGAGACGTGCTGTGATTATTATTTAATTATAGCAGGTATCAAATGTCCACAGAACGAAGCTGGGGATATGACAGAGAAGCAGATACATCAAAGCATCGCGAATCCTGACTCAGGATCTATGGAAGACAGTACTAACCGATACAAAAAGGAAATCTTTCTATACCGGTATGTACCGGCAGTTTTTTGTATTGTTTTTACCGTTAAGACAAGAGGTGCCCAGGCCTCCAAAGTTTTACTCATCCCGATTCATTTTGTCTGAGAATTGGGCTATAATGGCATGATCCATGGCGATGTACTAAGCAATTTGTCAGGTCATTCTGAGCACCCCATTGGGGTGGGGTGGGGGTCAGGGTACTACTTCTTGCCAAATTGGTCAGCGCTTTTAAGTGCAAAAAGCGCAAAAACTGCGCGCTGCGCCCACAGGGGGTTGAAAACCCGGCGCGAAACGCGCTGAGGGGCTCAAAAAAGCAGCACGGCACCGCGCTGCCGCGCGCGCTTAGTACCCTGGTGGGGGTCAGCCCTCAGTTGTTTTGCTGTCTTTTTACTCAGACCTCCATATGACATTCTGAACCCACAATTGTGATTGCGTTGAAAAGGGCAGTTCATTGACACCACCTAAGACCCAGGGTGTGCGTTGAGGTGGGTGAATGGGTGGGCAATGTGGGTTGGTGGGTGGGTGAATGGGTGAGTATTTGGTCACACAATTTCTGTTCGGGAATTCTAAGGATGCCAATATGTGCGCCGTAGTGTAGAGACCCAGAATCCACAGCTACGTGTTTTATCGTCGTGCATCCTATTTCTATTTAGGGGTTGGGGTTGGGGGGGGGGGAGCCCCCCTCAGGTTTTAGGGATGACAGTCCACTTATTGTTTTTCAACACCTGGTTTAGACAGAAGTAAAAAAACAATTTGCCCCCTAATGCCTAGAAACCTGAGGAGACCCCCCCCCCCCCCCCCCCCCCCCCCCCCTACATATAAATAATGGGCCTGACTTGAAATTAAATATGGATCTGGGTTTTTACACTCAGGCACACACAATGGCATCTTCAGAATCACCAAACAGGGATTGTGTGATATTCAAAATTCAGTTCTGCACCCCCCCTTAGGGTTGCCCACGTACCGTAGTCACCCTTTGCCTTCGCAGGGGGGGGCCAAAAACTGGAGTCGTCATTATTTCAAATAAACGGTAGCGGGACAGTTTTCTCAGGGGCTGGGGGGTCGAGGGAGAGGGGCTGGGGGGAAGGGGGGATACCCATACTCACCCACTCATACCCCTTCCGGGTTTAAAGTGGTGCCCCTTGTCAACACAAACTCAATGGTGGTCTCAGAATGTCATTTGGAGGTCCGAGTAAAACGATAGCAAAAAACCTGAGGAGGGCTGACCCCCCACCCCACCCCACCCCACACCCCACACACCTATGAAAATCGGCTAAACTGCAGTAAAGCATTGTTCTAGCGTACTGATCTCTAGGTGCTTGCCAGGCATACTAATAAGAGAAACTAAGGGTGCATGCCATATAGTATAGCATGCCACAACAACAGTGGGGAATGGCATGGTTGATAAGTGCAGAGGTGTATTTCAAAGGGTTCAGGTGACGATGGTGAGGGAGGGCAATCTTGTTACAGTCTCATTGTAGCCTAGGAGGCAAAATGGGACCTGCCCTACATATGTCGGGAACAAACATATCTGCCTACAAGGGCCATCTGAGGCACTCTAGTAATCGATTCATAGTATAATTTAGTAACCCTACCTTGGGCCCTTAGGCTACATCGGCTGGGGGGCCCATCTTGGGCTACCTTGATGCCAAGCATACCGGTACTCCTTGTGCGCCCGGCCAATCGATGATTGCCTCCCTCGCCTGTCCTTAAATTGCGACTAATTGAAAACTGCTGCGCATGCTAACAAACACGAGCCAGACCCCATCAGGACCTGAGCGGCCCTTAATCATCTACATAGTAGACCCCCTGGTTTACGTGGGTATCGCACAGGGGGGCTTGGCATTGGAAGACGGTGAGCAGCCCAGAGTTGGCTGAAAAAACATGTAACAATCCAATCCTTAATCATCTACATTGGGCACAGGGGTCTGACCCTTGGAACACTTTCTACATCTACTACGTACATTAGCTAGCCTGGTGAGCTGCACAAGGTTGTAGCTGTGTGGCAGATTAAAGGGGGAGCACGGTGCTAGGGCAGGCTGTTGGGCAACAGGGTCCTCCTTTCATCTCTTTTCTTATTGCAGTCTAATCCGCTTAGTATGCTCCCTGGTTTCAGAGGGTATCGCATGGACTTGGAATCGCAAGATGGTGAGCAGCCCGTGGATGGCTGAAAACCATGTAACAATCCGGTCTAATTCTTATTCCAGTCGGTCAGCCAGTTTAAATCGTGCTATGGGCGAAGCACATTCCAGAATCTTTTAAAGATGAGCTCGGGTACTCATCCGATTGTCCTGACTATGCCCCTGCCTCCCCCACATCTCCTCACGAAGTGGGAACCGAGTGACATAGACCAAGGGGAAGTGGCCTTTCCAATGCAACGCCATGTCTGAACACTGCGCTCAATCTCATGCTTCCTGTGCACCCGCCAGCAGCAGGTGGCTGCGGCGGCAGCATCTTGGGTGAGAAAGCCTTCAGCTAGCTGACTGTCTTGCCATAAGCAATGCCAGCCAGGTACAGGTTGTTCTCCCACTTGTCCTTTATGTGCTGCACATGAGAGGAAGAGGTAGAGGGGGGTGGGCGGGTGAAAGGATGGGCCAGTCAGTCAGTTAGTCAGTGGTGTGTGTGTGAGGGGGGGGGAAAGGGTGGGTGGGTCAGTCAGTGTGGGGGTCGTAGTGTGTGCGGGTGGGGGTGCGGGTGAAAGGGAGGGTCACTCAGTGTGGTGTGTGCATGCGTGGTAGTGGTGGTGGTGGAGATACTAGCGCATAGGTTGAAGTAGTGCATAGGGGCAAATATATGCGGAATATCAGCATGACAACATACAAACAAACAACTCATGCTACTGCTATGGTGGTGGTGGTGACCATGGTGTTGGTGACTGTGGTGCTAGTGTGCGTGGGTCATGGGGGGATACGTTAGTAAGAATGATGCCACTGATGGGTCAACTCACCGGGACGGGAAACTGGGAGGTCCTCAAGGTCTCCTGGGTTTCGTCAGCCAAGGTCTTGCGTGTCATCGACAAGACGAAGGCCGCCTACACAGGGGGGGGGGGGGGGGGGGGGGGGGTTAGTTGGTAGTGGTGATGTGGGGTGTTTGGTGGTGTTTGGGTACATGGTATGTGGTGTGTACTGTGTGGGTGGGTAAATGTGGGTTGGGGGACAGGGTTAGAATATAGGTTTGGGGTAAAGGTGAGCACTCATACAGGCATAGAGGCACGCACATTAGGTATGGGCATAGGGGGGAGAACGCGTTGGGTTTGGGGCATTGATGTGCTGTCATGCATGGGATTATATGGGTGTATGGGTGTATGGGATTATATGGGTGTACGGGTGTATGGGATTATATGGGTGTATGGGATTATATGGGTGTATGGGATTATGTGGGTGTATGGGATTTATAGGGGGTAGGGATTATTATGGGGGTACGGTATTATATGGGTGTATGGGATTATATGGGGTATGGGATTATATGGGCGTTTGGGATATATGCGGGGTTATATGCGGATTATATGGGTGTTGGGGATTATATGGGTGTATGGGATTATATGGGTGTATGGGATTATATGGGTGTATGGGATTATATGGGTGTATGGGATTATATGGGTGTATGGGATTATATGGGTGTATGGGATTATATGGGTGTATGGGATTATATGGGTGTATGGGATTATATGGGTGTATGGGATTATATGGGTGTAGGGATGTAGGGGGGATGGGATAGATGGGCTGGTAGGGGAGAGAGGGGGGGATGGGAGGATGAGGGGGAGGGGCAGGATAGGGGGGAGGGGGTGGAGAGGGGGGGAGGGGATGATGAGGCGGGTATGAGGAAGTAGGAGGGAGCTGGAGGGGATAGAGGGGGGGAGGGAGGAGAGGGGCTGGGAGGCGGACCGGATGATGGGGGAGGCGGAGGATAGGGGTGGGGGGGAGGCGATGGGGGAGGGCTGAGGAGAAGAACAGTGAACACCCAGAGGAATCCCATTACACCCAGAGAATCAACACCAGAGAACACAGTACACCCAGAGAAGTACCAGTTTAACCAACATAATCCCTTACACCCACATAATCCCATACACCCACATAATCCCATACACACACACACAAACACACTCAAACACAAACAAATGGTGCTTGTCTGGCACTTGTCACATACACACTCACACTCACACACACACACACACACACCCAAATGGTGCTTCATGCACACACATACACCTGCACACAAATACACATGCACATGAACACATATACATTTGCATGAGCATATAATCCCACCTTTAAGCATGCATTCATACCTACCTGGTCATGCATGGCTTCTGCACTGGTGATCTTGAAGCCTGCGTCCCATACACATGAACATACACACATGGACATGCACACACACATATGCACACACGCATGCATTCACACCTACCTGGTCATGCGTGGCTCCTGCACTGGTGATCCTGAAGCCTGCGTCCCATACACATGCACATACAAACATGAACATGCACACACGCATGCATTCACACCTACCTGGTCATGCGTGGCTCCTGCACTGGTGATCCTGAAGCCTGCGTCCCATACACATGCACATACAAACATGAACATGCACACACGCATGCATTCACACCTACCTGGTCATGCGTGGCTCCTGCACTGGTGATCATGAAGCCTGCGTCCCATACACATGCACATACAAACATGAACATGCACACACGCATGCATTCACACCTACCTGGTCATGCGTGGCTCCTGCACTGGTGATCCTGAAGCCTGCGTCCCATACACATGCACATACACACATGAACATGCACACACGCATGCATTCACACCTACCTGGTCATGCGTGGCTCCTGCACTGGTGATCATGAAGCCTGCGTCCCATACACATGCACATACAAACATGAACATGCACACACGCATGCTTTCACACCTACCTGGTCATGCGTGGCTCCTGCACTGGTGATCATGAAGCCTGCGTCCCATACACATGCACATACAAACATGAACATGCACACACGCATGCATTCACACCTCCCTGGTCATGCGTGGCTCCTGCACTGGTGATCATGAAGCCTGCGTCCCATACACATGCACATACACACATGAACATGCACACACGCATGCATTCACACCTACCTGGTCATGCGTGGCTCCTGCACTGGTGATCCTGAAGCCTGCGTCCCAGCGCTTGTGGATGCCCTCACTAGGATAGTGGAAGTCAAGCTCTACCACCTGCAGTCAGGGCACGATGCAAAGGAGAGGTATGAGACAGTGGGCAAGATTTGGGAGAGGGATACTTCAGCAAAGATACGAGAGCGGAGAAATGGAGCGCACATGTTGCAGGAATGAGGATGTGGATGAGGATGGGTACGAGGATGAGAGTGAGGATGTGGATGAGGGTGGGGATGAGAGTGAGGATGTGGATGAGAGTAAGGATGTGGATGAGAGTGAGGGTGGGGATGAGAGTGAGGATGTGGATGAGAGTGAGGACGTGGATGAGAGTGAGGATGTGGATGTGAGTGAGGATAAGGATGGGGATAAGATGAGGGTGAGGATGGGGAGGATATGGATGTGAGTGAGGATGAGGATGGGAATTAGATGAGGGCGAGGATGGGGATGGGGAGGATCTGGATCTGGATGAGGATGAGAGTGAAGATGAAGACAAGGATGCAAGAAAATCATGAGATGCAAGAACAATCGGATGAAGCAACACAAGCCAGAGAGACAGTGCAGTGATGCATGGAGACTAGATAACTTTCACGCCCTGGGTCTGATGGGGGGAAGGGGGGGGGTGAGAGAGGGTGTGTGTGTGGTGGTGTGTGTGGTGTGTGTGTGGTGGTGTGTGTGGTGGGTGGGTGGGTGGGTGGGTGGGGAGAGGGAAGGAGGAGGGAGGGGGGGGGTGGGGGGGGGGGGGGGGGGAGGGAGGAGATATGTGTATTTGTTAATTAATAGGTGTGGCAGGCAAGCATGGGGGTGGAGGGGAGGGAGGGAGGAAGGAGATCGGCTGAGGGTGGTAGTGGTGTGTGTGTGTGGCGGTGGTGGTGGGGGGGGGGGGGGGGTCACGTGAGAATCCGTGCTTCTGTGTGTTCGATGGGGAAGGGGTAGGTGGTGGTCTGTGTGGGGGGCGTCATCTTTTTTGCTGGGTACATCCTGACAGGTGCGGCCAACGGCCACACGGGCTATGTACTCGTGTACTATATATATACATGATATCGTACTTGACAACCTTATACATGACATACCTGCTCGTGGATGCCTACGACGCGTGACATCACGATGGCCCACTGGTTGAGTGCAGTGGCCATGCTGGTCACATAAAAGCCCTCTCGCCACTTCTTCTTGATCCACTCGTAAGGGAAAGAGTCGCTCACCTGGTGGACAGTGTTGGTTGTGGTTGGTTGGTTGGTTATGGTTGTGGATAGTGTTGGTCGCTCACCTGATGGACAGTGTTGGTTGTGGTTGTGGTTGTGGTTGGTTGGTTATGGTTGGTTGTGGTTGTGGAAAGTGTTGGTCGCTCACCTGATGGACAGTGTCGGTGCTGGTTGGTGTGTTGGTGCTGGTTGGTGTGCTGGTGCTGGTTGATGTGCTGGTTGGTGTGTTGGTGCTGGTTGATGTGTTGGTTGGAAGTGTGCATGTTGAATGTCATTACAGTCCAGGGGTAGCCAATTAGGCGAAAGGGAGTTGCCCAACCATGAATAATCAAGATAGCTCTAGACTACCAGGAGGGGCTATAATAACAAGAAATCGATGACTGATGACTAGTCTTTAAGTTTCAGCCCAGGAGTTGCCAAATAGGCTGACGGGATTTGCCCCATTTTTAATATTTTGTGAGTAAATTAGTTTCTACCCGTGTATATATATATATATATATACATATATATATATATATACATATATATAAAATGTAGCACTGTCAATATATGTATATATATATATATATATATATATATATATACATATATATATACATATATATATATATATATATATATATATATATATATATATATATAAATGTAGCACTGTCAATATATACATATATATATATATATATTGACAGTGCTACATTTCTAATCACATGCATATTGATAGTACTACATGTTCTTAGGTGCTAGATATAGCTCTACCGCCAGATTGTTTAGGGTATAGGCTTTTGGTGGGACTGCGTCACAATCTTTTGGGGGTTACCTGTGGACCCAAAAAGCTGTTAGTAGCACCCCAGAAGCTAATAAGAGCACCATGGGGCTAACAACAGACACTGGTTCCTGTCCTTAAAAACAACCTTGGAAGGGGCACTCCCTCACCCTTTTCTTTTCGGCTTATCGTAGCAGCTTCTAGGCAGCTCCTTGAGCCAGCCGCTGGGCTCAGCACCAAGATCTCAACAGTACTCGAAAGCTGATTTTGTCAGCTTCAAGGTGCACTTCGTCGACCAGGTGTGCCTGAATAGGCAGACAGGGGAGCTGCCTAGAAGTTGCTACTCGTTGCTGAAAAGGAAAGCTATGTCCCTCACCTTAAACCACTGCTGTGTTCTTGCTGCGCTTTTCAAAAGCCGTACATTTATAAGCTAAAATCATTATGTTTGAAAACATTATTGTCGTAACTCCTCTAAAACCTTCCAGTTTAGAATGCTATAGCAATGGGCATAATAGTATTATAATGGGCACCCCCCCCACCTTGTACGATTGCTGTGTGAACTTGGTCCCCTTGGACATCACCACCAAGCTGCACATGTTGTCGCAGCCTGACACAGCAGTGATGTAGAAGCCCTCCTCCCACTTCTCCATGATCCACTCTTTGGGCAGGAAGGAGTTCCCATGCACCTGGGGAGGGGAAGGGGGGGTAAGAGTGTTGCAAGTAGTGTAACAGACCAGGACACAAGTAACCGGGCCTGAAATGGAAATTATTGGAAGTGAACAGTCCTGAAATGGAAGTAATTGAAAGTAAACGGTCCTAAAATGGCAGTAATTGGAAGTTAACAGTCCCGAAATGAAAATAATCGGAAGTTAACAGTCCTGAAAGGGACGCAATCGGAAGTGAACGGTCATGAAATGGAAATAATTGGAGGTCAACGGTCCTGAAATAGAGGTGATATTGAGTGAACAGAACTGAACAGGCCATGACTGTCCGCTGCAAGTAACTACAGGCCATCGATCCCCGTTCCGACGAATGGCTCAACGGTTGAGCTCCTAGAAAGAACGAAGAAGTTGCCGGGTTTGAATCCCCACGGGTGCGATTTAGTGTTTTGGTCGCTGTCAACCTTCATGGTAGCTTTGTCCAGGTAAAGTAGCAGCCCGTTCTCTACTGCCGAAAGACGGGGCTCCCTTAATACCACGCCCCACCAGGCGTTATCATTACAGGCCACTAGACTGCTGGTTCTAGTCAACCGAATTGTGACTACCCAAAATGTAGCTATTCAATTAGCCAAGAACCCTCACTGTCACGGTGTCATGACAGTAACTGATTAGGCCCAGGGCTGGAAAGCACACAAGGCCATCATGCCTAACTCTCAGCACTCAGCACAACTCTCAGCACAACTATGGAATCCCTATCATGTACATGCCTGCTAATCTGTGTCCTTTCAGTCACCATCAGTAGCACCACCACACCTTTGTCCCCCTTCCCCACCCATCACCAAACACCACCACCACACATCACCACAACGACCGCGACCCATCACCACCAGTTACCACAATGACCGACACCCATCGCAACACACCACGACTACCACCACCCGAATGCCCTTCACTGTCTACGCCACCACATCCCGGCCAGCGCAACACACACCTTGTATATTTGTTGAGTGAACTTGGTGCCTGCATCCATGACCACTGCCCACAGGTTGGACGCAGAGCCAACAGTGCTGATGTACAGTCGATCCTCCCAACCCTTCTGGACATGCACCTGCAGACGCTGAGTTGTCACGTTGTAGTGGTACCTGGGGCGCAGGAGGGAGATGTGGGTGTGAGGGTGGGTGTTGTTGGGTGGGTCTTGGTGGGTGGGTTTTGGTGGCTGGGTGTTGTTGGGCGGGTGTTGGTCGTAGCATGATGATGTACACACCCATGCTGAGGTACTGGAATGAGACTAGACTGCGCTCGCTCCTACCTACCACACATAGCTTTTCTGTTCAGCTATGAGCAGCAGCTTCTAGACAGCTCCCTGAGCCAGCCACTGAGCCAAGCCTCACGAGTTCAACAGGACAGGAAAGCTGGTTGTGTTAGCTTCAAGGAGCACCAGGTTGCATCACGTTCGGCTGACTAGCCAGTCAGGGGAGCTGCCTAGAAGCTGCTGCTCATAGATAAAAAAGAAAAGTTATACCACTACAGGGTACCAGCTCACTAGGGAGGAACATGGGCCATGGACGTATGTTACACCCCAGGGGTAGCTAATTGGGCTGGAGGGACTTGCTTAGATAATGAAGGTAATTCTACACCATCCTGAGGGTCTATATTGACAAGATCTGGTACACAGCACTTTGAATGGACACGAAAGGACAGAAGATCATAGGACCTCCTAGATGATTTAAGAATATAATATGATGTGTTAATAAGCCATACCTCTGCTTCATCGGCAGGTGCTTGGTGTAGACGGAGATCCACTGCTTGGCTGCGAGACCAGTGCGCACCCTCTTGGTCGCTGGCTGCTGCTCTGCCTCCTCCCCACCTGTGTGTGGTGTGTGGTGTGTGTGTGGTGGTGTGTGTGGTGGTGTGTGTGTGTGTGGGGGGGGGGGGGGGGGGGGGGGGGGGGGGGGGATAACGAATGAAAGCTTCTTTCCGGATAGTGAGTACTAGGGATCTAGGGATCTAAGTTGATTGTTTTGAAGATCATGAGTAAGGGGAGACGAGAGATCGAGACGGATGATTACAAAAAGCAGCGAATAGTTTTGCACAATAGGAATCATCAGGCTGCAGTAATACAGTTCGACCGTATCTTCCCCACCTGTCGATCGTAGTCGCTTCTGGCCTAACTTGAGTGAGCCCTCCACACTGAGGGGCCTCTCAGGGGCATTGGTGATAGGCTCAAACATGGAGATGTAGCGAGCGTAGTCAGGCTCCTCGTCGAACTTCAGGTTGATCACCTACAGGATGGGGAGGGGGTGTGTGTGTGTGTGGGGGGGGGGGGGGGGGGGCAATCAAGGGTTTACTTTGGGGGACATGGGTAGAAGTAGAAGGTGCCTAGAAGCTACTGCTGGTAGCTGAAAATAAAAGCTATTGTGTCGCCCACCCTGACCCCACGATTCCTGTTAAGTCTTTGAAGGCAGGGTGTAAATAAACGGTACTCCATATGACGAGGTGTGAGGTTGAGGGGGTCAGCCTGTTCGCTTGCACTGGGGCCAACCACCAACATGCATGCTTGTGATATATATAGCTTCGGGTGTTGTTTAGCCCACCCTGAACTCCAGTTTTTTCTTCAGCTTTCTGTAGACCCAGGTAAGTAGCAAAAGTTAGGACACAAGCCTGATTTCAGGATGGTGGCGTCACATGGTATAGGGCAAAGCACCAAGCGGGGAGCCCTGGAGCCGAGGGGCAGCGCATTGCACTGGGTCGCACCGAGTTGCTCAATTTGCAATGCGCTGCACACACAAAAAACTGCTGAACGCACCAGATCCGTGAAGTCTTTGAAGGCTGGGTGTGATCCCCTGGCCAGCTGCTCAGCTGACGTCATCATCTTCTTTCGGCACACCAGGTATCCCTTGTTGGTTCCCTGGGGAGAGGGCGGACACAGGAGGGGAGCAGGAAGGTCAGCTGGATGGCTGACGACTCGGGTGGTCAGTAAATGGGTGACAGCTCGGGAAGGGGGGGGGGGGGGGGGGGGGGGGACAGGGGAGGGAGGGGGAAGGGGAAGAACGGGGCATGGGGGCAAGCAGGCAGGCAGGCAAGCAAGCAAGCAAGCTAGCAAGCAAGCAAGCAAGCAAGCAAGCAATACTAATTGACGAGCAAAGAGATAAGTCTACGAACAGACTCCCAGGATCCTGTCACAATGATCATAGTATTGCAAGCCAAGTAAAGCGAAGTGTGGGTCTTACCCCCACTTGCAAATGGGGCTTGCAATTGAGGCAAAGCCCCAACCTAGCTTGCATACTAACACTAGATTAATTGACGAGCAAAGAGTCAAGTCCACGTACAGACTTCCAGGATCTTGTCACAAGGCTACACAGGCGATACTGAATGAAGGTCACCCTTGACTCAGTCAAGCCGCAGGCACATTTCGAGTCCAGTAGGGCACCAGGAAAAATGTCGTTATCATCATCATCACAGCAGCAAGGGCAGCCTTGCCCCCCACCCCAACCCCCCTCACCACCAGCACTCCTACCTGGAAGCCTTGCCATGGGAGGCGACCCTTGAGCAAGAAGAGCAAGGTGTAAGCAAGTGATTCAAGGTCATCCCTCCTGGTGGTCGCTCGCCCCAAGTGTGCGTGAACACTCGCGTAGCGGACAGTGCCTCGGAAGTCATCAGGCTTCTGATCATACCTGAGTATCGGGTTGTGAATAAAGAAATAAATAGTACACCTTATTGCAAGGCGCAAGGTTGAGGGGGCCAGCTCTTTTGCTTACACTGGGGCCAACCAACATCGGGTTGTTGGTTGTTATCCAACACGAGATGAGGAACTGTTTAGATCAGACGTATTTAGATCAGACGTATGGCAAGCTACTGCTTCTAGGCTAAAAATATTATGAATCTTTGTGGGTACTTTTAGACTTCTTTTAAGAGTCATCACTTCAAGGTTATTTTGAAGGACAGGATCCGGTGTATTTGAGTAGCACCATGGTGCTTCTGCTAGCCTTCAGGGTGCTACTAGCAGCTTTTTGCATAAAAAAGCAACCCAACAGGCTCTATTGTAGCACCCCAAGAACACCAAGGTCAACATGTGCAACATTGCGCACAAGCACTATGCATGACATTCATTGCCTGCCATTCGACCAAGCCTGCCATGCCATCCATGCAGCAGAAGGATGCCATCCACTGAGACTGCATGCAAAACAATGCAATGCAATTCAATGCCTGTCCTCCTCGAAGCCTGCAGTGCAGTACAATGCGATGCAATTCAATGCGATGAAATTCAACGCCAGCCATGCAACGCCAGTCCTCCTCCAAGCCTGCAATGCCGTCCATGCACCAAGCATGCCATCCACTCAGACTGCATGCAATATAATTCAATTCAACGCCTGCCATGCAATGCATGTCCACCTCCAAGCCTGCAATGCCATCCATCCATGCACCAAGCATCCACTGAGACTGCATGCAATACAATTCAATGCCATTCAACGCCTGTACTCCTTCAAGCCTGCACTGCAGTACAATTCAATGCGATGAAACGTATTGCCTGCCATGCAACGCCTGTCCAACTCCAAGCCTGCAATGCAATGCAATTCAACGCCTGCCCTCCCCCAGGTCTGCAATGCCATGCCACCCATGCAGCACTCACAGGACGTGCACATTTCGCTCCCTCCACTTGCCAGCTAATCCAAGATCCACCAGGAAGAGCTTCTTCTCCTTGGAGGTGCCAGGGGGGCCTAGGAGGAAGTTCTCAGGCTTCACATCGCCGTGCACATACCTGCACATTAGGTGGGGTGGTTGGGGGTGGGGTGGGTGGGGAGGGAGGGATGCGGTGTGGGTGTGGTGGATGCGGTGTCTAGGTAGAGCAAGCAAGTGGACCTACACAGCCTAATATCTATTGGGTCTGCCCACTCACATGCAAAGAAGAACTTGGGGCAAGGAACGCATGAAGATTGGTATGTCCTCCAAGGTGCAAAGTTATACGAATGAATTAAAAGTTAGGTGCATGCCCTTCAAGCTGCTCGCCGTCTTTGGGGTAAAGCAAAAATTGAAACGATACCTAGTGCGCGTGATGGAAATACCTTGCTTTGCATTTTCAAACTGGAGAACAATTCTATGCAGCGTCGCAAGCGACGCTAAAAATTGGCGGAGAGTGTTCGCAACGGATCGACAGGTGGCAACAGAATCGGTTAGTTACGAGACCGTTGGCTGACGTGTCAGGCTTCGTCTTGGCGGGGCGGTCGGACCGACGGTCAAACGAACAACAGGGTAACACAGGGGGATCACGCCCCCTTGAAGAGGAGGCTCCGCCAAAAATAGTCCTATGAATGTGCTGGTCTATCTCACTATTTATCTTCCCGTCTACAGCAGCTTTCTGGGTAGCTGGCCTGGCTGGCAATTCAGCCAAACAGAAGTGCAGGCCATAGAGACAGGTCACCCAGCACCCACCAACACCACCAGCAGAACCATCAACATCATTATCAACATCGCTTTCACTCACCCTTTGGCGTGCAGGCCTTGAAGAATGGACACTGCCTCCATAGCTACGCATGCAACATAAGCTTCCGCAAGATGTTGGCGGTGGCTATTCCAAATGTCCCAAAGGCTGGGACCCAAGAGGTCCATCACCTGAGAGTTGCAAGATAAGGGGTTAGGGAAAGCTTTCAGAGAGAGGGGCAGGGGGGTGCAATTTAGTAGGGAGTAGGGAAAGGAGAGTGGGGAGTGGGGAGTGCGGGGAGGACTGGTGGGGAGTGCGTGTGTGTGTGTGTGTGGGGGGGGGGGGGGGGGGGGGGGGGGGGGGGGGGGTATGTTGAGGGGTTAGAGTTCAGTAGGGAGTAGGGAAAGGAGAGTGGGGAGGGGGGGGGGGGGGGAGGGCAGTATAGTTTGGTAATGTTCTGGGATGGATGGGTTGCAGTCACGCAAAGAGGCTAGGAATATTGGGACGGTGAGGCAGCAGGGATTGTGATGAATAAAATAAATACATAGTACGTCTAATTAGGAGGCGAAAGGTTGAGGGGGCTAGCCTGTTTGCTTGCAGCTTCTGGGCAGCTCCGAGCCAGCCACTGGGCTAAGACCCATTATTTCAAGAGTGCTGGAAAGCGGGTTCTGGCAGCTTCAAGCTGCACTGCATTGCTTTGCTTTAGATTTGACTAGGTAGCAAGCCAGGTGAGCTGCCTAGAAACGGCTGCTTGTAGACACAAATAAATGGTGAGCGCCGGAGCGTTTTCATCGGAATTATACAGGGGGAGCCACCAAATCACGCAGCGTGGCATCTGTGCAGTTCATCATACATGCATCATACCTCCCACATTTCGTAGTCATAGACATGCCAGTGTTGACCCAAGACAAATCCAAACCACGGCTCCCAGGAGGGTCTTCCAACCAACCATTCAGGGGCAAAAAAAACAACGAACTGAACATCTTAACCAAGCTGGCATGGATGCTCACCAGGATGCTATTTGAAGGAAAGGAAAAGGCTTCTTTGTGTAGCAGCATGGTGCTCCTATTAGCCTTTTGGGTGCTGCCAGCAGCTTTTGGCCAACCAAAGCAACCCCCTAAGACTCTAATGTAGCACCCCCAAAACATCAGGGTACATAATATAGCACTTGAGAAACACCTGGTGCTCACCATGACATAGAAATCGTCCTGCTGTCCCTTGTAGTACAACTTGGGAATGCCGTAGGATTCCCCTAGTTGGCTGCACATGCAAGCAGATACAGTTGGAGGTGTCAGAGGTGGTTGTCTGCTTACGGTGCATTAGTTAAGGTTTAGGTTTAAGGGGGTTAGGTTGTAGGGTTGATTCTCCCAGTTGGCTTCACATGCGAGCAGATACAGTAGGAGGTGCTAGGAGTACTTGTCTGCTTAGGGTGCATGAGTGCCATGGACATTGGTGGTGGTTGGTGGTTGGCCCCAGTGCAAGCAAACAGGCTGGCCCCCTCAACCTCGCACATCGTAATAAGGCATACTATTTATTTATATACCATTTATTTATGGTGTGCAAGTGCCATGGACAGTCCGTATTGCGATGGTGAGCCATCAACAGCCCTCAGTCTGCATAGGTAGCATGGACAGACCATAGAGCGTGAGTGAGTCACTGATTGACAATCCCATGCAAGTGAGAGCCCTCGACTACGACCATATGTCATTGATATGGATTCAGATTATATGCACACGTACATGGAACACAAAATGCGTAACTACCACCAAAAGCAGCACCAAAAAAGCTGGGTTCCACTCACGTGTAAATGTGCCACTCGCACGGCGGTCCATTGGCACACCCTTTGCTAGTCTTGTGCTCGAACTTAAGAGCCACCTGCTGAGGTCAGTGGCATCCAGATGTCATGTGTGGCATTCAAGTTAAGGTGGCAAATTAGTCATGTCATGATGGTCATGCTTGTGTATTATGCCCTGTGTGTGTACATGCTTGTATGTCTAATAAAGTGGAAGGGGTCCAGGCATTCAGGGTTTCCCATGAGAAGAGAGAGGGTCAGTGCCACTTGACCAAAGAGACCTTGAGCCTCAAAGGGAGAGACAGTTTCGCGAGTAGCGTCTGCAACCCATCTACCACAACAGCTCACCTCGGGGGCAGCTGATCCATCGGGGGCTGACGCCCCTTTCACACCCTTTCGTTGGTGCATTCGCCTTCCCAGCCATACTTGTCCAAAACCTCCCTTGCCCAACTTCTTCTCGGGAACGTAGATGGGAGAGCCCCCTACTTGAACCTGAGATACAAGGACAATCATATTGAAAGGGAAGAGATCACTAGGCAGCAGGAGAGTGGACACTTGGCCATCTACACGGACCATGGCAAAGTAAAGACTTAGAAACTCTAGGACACAAGGCTTTCAAGGAGCCCAGTAGGGGCCAAACTAGACTAATCAAGTAGGTACACAATTCATCTTAGCACTCAGTAATATGGTGTAACTTTCGGTCTCCGAGATCACAGATTCACTGCTGGATCTAAGATGAATCAGCCCAGATTCAGTTTATGAGCAGCACTCACCTTTGGAGGTACTGGGTAAGCATCTGGCCCCAAATCCGCTGGCCTCTCTGGAAGCTTAGGCTGAACAGCTGGAGGTGCAGCAGGAGCCATGGCAGGAGCAGCAGCAGCAGGGACTGGCTTGGGCCTACCCCTTTCTATATTGGCCTGAGGGTTAGTTCCTATGATGTCTGTCTGAAGAGCTAGCGGAACGGCAGAAGGGATCGCTGGCGGAGGGAGGTCTGTTGGTATACTTTTATCGCCAACGGCAATCCCTGCCACAGCCCCCCCCCCCCAGCGCTGGGGGGCTGGTGCCTGCTGCGCACTAATTCGAGCTTGTGCCTCAGTTTTGGCTTGACGTGTTGGCCTGGCTCGCTGGTTACCTCTAGCAGGAGGATCGGGCATGACAAGCGCGGGCTACCACTCCGTAGCTTCAGATTATTCAGAAGCTATAGCCAGCTCTCTGATCTCGGATGACAATTATAATTTTAATCCCAGCTCTCGCATTCGGGAGCTCGCTTGCGTCTCTCGGCCAACCAGTGACGAAGTCGGACGAGGTCGGACACATTCCAGAGGAACGGGTTTGAAATGGTGAAGGGATTCGAACGAGGCAGTACAACAGTTGCCCAGTTGGTTAGGCTGCGTCCTCGGAGTACTGCTTTTATTTTCTGATCTTAGTGGCTTTTTTGACATCTCGATTTCAACTGCAAATAAATTCAGCTTGCGATTGTTTTCTCGGGATAGCCAAACGAGTTTCACATCAATATTGTGACCAGGTTTCCGACGAGGGCGAGGGTGAGAGTCACGGCCAATCAGAAAAGGTCCATCGTCACGCCACCCAGGACGAAGGTGAGGCAGACGAAGCATTACAAGAACAGCGGAAGGAGTAGCCCGCTCAACAGCTCTACCCCCCCCCCCCCCCCCCCCCCCCCCCCCCCCCCCTCCCTCCTCCTCCACACAAACACACACACACACTCGTTTCCGCCCAGCGTCTTGCACTCAAAGGATCCAATCTTCACTTTCAGATCAGGCGTGGGCAAATATCTTGGTGCACATACGTCGCTTTTGGGAAGCCCCAATTGAATGGCTACCACACCATGCAATGCACTGATCTTCGGGGACGACATAGCGCGTACAATCGAGGAGCTGTTGCCGTGATATCTGCTATACGGAAAGACAGAAAAAATCACAATGCCTAGTCGGCGGGAAGATCAGATGAAAGCAGTACGCCAAATCGGATTAGAAGATAGATGCGCAGGCGACAGCTCAGTAGTTTGCAGGCGACAGCGTGTTTATTTGCTGGCGACAGCGTGGCGCCTGCACCAGGGATCTGTTTCCGCTATTTTTAGCGATCGCTAGTTTTGACCCCGTTTTTGCGACATTCTCGCAAAAAAAAAAGAACAAAACCAGGAACAAAACAAAGTGTATGCTTTTTGCCCTACATGGCCCCTACAAGCTCCTTAAAGGTAGAAAAGCTATAAAAAACACTACAACGCTGTCCTTGGAGAATGCCTAAAACCATTAAGCTAGAAAAACCCCACGTACAGATTTGAAAAAAAAACTGCCCTGCACCTGCCATATGTAATACTACTAGGGAATGGCAACATGGCATCATTTTATATCATATGATGCCGGCATTCTGACTAGGCCAAAGTTACCATTTATATACAATATCATATGCTGCAATTTGTATGATATCAAATGAATATATGATATCATACTCACCATTGGTCAACATTATATGATATGCCGATCCCTAACTACTACTGAGATGTGATATTGATGCTATACTGAGGCTGGGCGTTTTCTTACATAACCAGTATCGATATCGTACCCCATCCCTAGGTAAACAAACTCTTGGACAAGTCGTTTAACTGTCTAATCCGATTCATATGGTTCTTGCTTTCGGTTTCTATGACCAGGTGTTCCTAATAATATAATAATATATGCCTCGGGAGGCAGTGCCACAAACGGACAGCAGGGTAACCCTGGGGGCTCCCGCCCTTCAAAAGGGGGGGCTCCGCCCAAAACATGGTCCAATCCGATCCAATCCGAGGTCCACGAGCCATATTCTGCATCGAGCCCAAATGACACTTTCTTGCATTAGGACTCGTGCGTATTCTGCAGAGGGTTAGACGGCGGAAGGTCTGTAGAACCGAAGACCCATGTAATCTTCCTTTTTTTTGAATATGAGACTATAAGTGCACACGCACCAAGATGCTGCCAATGCTCGGTACCGTTGACTAAACCATCCGTCCGCAGCACCTACAGGTATAGTGATAGACCATGTAATCGTAAATGGGGGTACGAGGGTAGAGGGCGGGGTTGTTCAAGGGTCCTTCAAAAACTACGTCCCATGGGCCAAATCTACGTTGGCAACGTAACAGACCCTCCAAAATCTGCGTTTGAGACGTGAAACGTAACGTTGTGAACAACCCTGCTAGCATGGCGGCAGCTGGTTTACATACAGTTACCTGGCATCCCTACCTGCAAAACACACAGTAAGCAAGATAATCACTGCTCATATTGGAACACGACCATCCTGGCACTGCAAAGCAAAAGATATACAGTAGTGCTGCAGGTGCCGAATTGATTCAGTCTATATGTGGCGGGTCTGTGGTCAAAGGCTAAAAGCACGTCTTGTGTAGAACCCACATTCAATCCACCCATTAATTAAATACAGTAGGTAATGACAAAATGATACTGGAGCTATGCAAGTAGTGAGGGACCAAATACAGCCATGGTCCTATGTTTGCATCCCACATATTAGTGGTTGATCCTCTGAAGCAAACAAATGGGCTGGCCCCCTCAAGCAAGAAAACGGGCTGGCCTCCTCAACCTTTCGCCTTGTAATAAGGCGTACTATTTCTTTATTTATTTGCAGCCGTGGTGCACCCCCCCAAAAGTGTGAATCGCAGTATGCATAGGCTCCAGATGCCCTGCCATCCTTGAGCTCGGCAATGAAAGGCAACATTTATAGACTTCAGGCTACCCTGATGCAGCAGTACAACAACTAAACAAGCACTGCAATGGCCTCATGCCTTCTCAGCCAGCTTGGCCTCGAGCTCCGCCACTTTGCGCCTGAGAGAGGCCACCTCTTCAACAAGCTCAGCAGCGCCATTCTCAAGCTGCAGCACAATGGGAAAGGATGGGCGGGTGGGTGCTGTAGGGTGGTGGTGGTGTGTGTGTGTGTGTGTGGGGGGGGGGGGGGGGGGGGGGGGGGTGTATAAGAGGTGGTGCGGTGGTGGTGGTGCGGGGCTTACTTCCACCCAGCTTCTAGACCCCCCACCCCACCCACCCACCCACCCACACATGCATACACCTGAGAGAGGCCACCTCATCAACAAGCTCAGCAGCGCCATTCGTAAGCAGCATATGTACGGAGAGATTGGATCAAATATATTCTGATACTAGTGCTTTGATTTGATTTGATTATGTTACTGCCGAAGGCGGCAAGCAGCTGGAGCCATGTAACCAAGTTCAAGTTATAGCTGCAACATAAAGGGCAAGGGGGAAGTAAACAGTATATTGAAAATCTTGACCAGGTTGGTGGTTCAGGTCTTTGAGGGTTTCTGTAGCTATATAACACTTAGTTTGTCCAACCCATAACTGTATATTTGCGGATGACACTGATTAGCCAATACTTTTTTTGTGGTTGGCCCCAGCGCAAGCGAACGGGCTGGCCCCCTCGACCTCACGCCTCGTCACAAGATTTAACATTTATGTATTTACCCTTCACCGACCATCCTCAAGGGTGTGTTTCCAGTGGGGCAGGGGCTGGTTTCTCGCGGACGTCAAATTGTCCATGTTCTGAAAGCCTCAAACCTCATCGAGAGAATCCTGGAGAGAATACTTGGTGCTCGCCGGTGCTCGCCGGTGCTCGCCGGGCTGGACTTCAGCGGATCCTACGTGGACTTCAGCGGAATTGAAAAAATTCAGCGGGAGGGTCAGGGCTCCCGCTGAAGTTTTGCTTTCCGCTGAAGTCCACGTAGGATCCGCTGAAGTCCACGTCGGCCTTCAGCGGTCAAAAAAGCCAGCGTGGACTTCAGCGGGACATAGCAAAATGTCAGCGGAACCCCACTGGAAACACTTCGTGCCAGCGTGGACTTCAGCGGAACTTCAACGGTGACCGAACCCCCACTGGAAACACACCCTAAGTTATCCACAGTCACACAATTTCCTTGCGAGCAGTCAAGCAGAGGCGAGTGGGCGACCCCATGGTCCGCACAGGTCTGCTGCCGCCTCTTGGGTCCCTGTTTTCCGTGGGTATCGCACGGGGAGACTTGGCATTGGAAGGCAGTGAGCAGCCCGGAGTTGGCTGAAAAATCATGTAACAATCCAATCCATAAAAAAAGTTCCACGAACACTGTGTAAGGGTGGGAGCATACATCATGCCACTATTTCTTTCTTGGGCTATGCATAGCAGCTTCTAGGCAGCTCCATATCACTGTCCTTAGGTAATACACAAAGCTAGCAAGTGCATCTGGAAGCTGACACGACGAGCAGTCCAATGCAGCTAGAAGCTTTGGGCTTGAACCAGTGGCTGGCTAATGGAGCTGGCTGGAAGCTGCCAAACGTAGCCACCACAAGAAATATTGCAGCATGCAGCAAATGTTTTGGGTGTGGTTCCCAACTGGTAACATAGATAAGTCTTAGAACTGTATCATCCACTTGGTATGCTCCCTGCTTTCTGTGGGTAAGGTAGGAATTGGAATTGGAAGACAATGAGCAGCCCAAAGCTAGCACACACACACCACACGTGCACACCCACCCAGCATATCATTCCACTCCACCTCTCCATCCACCTCCCCACACCTAGAAAAAGCACGTAATAGTCCAATCCAACTGGTGAGCAGGTGTTGCAGGACAAGGACTTAAGGACCCATGCATTTGCAGATCCCTGTTTTTCTTGAATACGTCCAGAAGCAGTACACATGCAGAGACAGTTTTTTGTTTCAGTTGAACAAGGGGGGCCCTTGATAAAACCTCCAAGGCTTATTTTCAAATCTGACAGTGGTATTTTTCCAGGTGTATGGTTTTAAGCCTGCTCCAGGGACAGCGTTTGAGTGCTTTTTATAGCTTTTATAGCTTTTTAGGGTCATTTAATAAAACATTTTTAGAAAAAAATTAGAGCGACAATTTTGCCAAAACGGGGACAAAACTAGCGATCGCTATATATAGAGGAAATGAAAAGCCCTGAAACCCTCTGGTGGGCTACCCAAGGTCCCCCTAGTTTCTGACCAGTTCTAGCCAACTTCACTCGTTACCATACAACAACGTTCTGTCAATGCGTGGTCGAAACAAACACTGCTGAGATCCAAAGCAAGTCAGACGACTTAGACGTCATCTATAGAAAGAGGTGGAGGACTAAAAATTGACAAATCTTACAAATGACAGCATGGATGAACAGGGGAACTAGGGTACCCTACTAGCAGCTTCTTTGTCCCCAAAGCAACCACAAAACAGTACACATTGCACCCCAAAAGTACCAAGGTGCTACTTGTACTACTTGTGCTGCAAGTAGCACCATACATAAACGCCTGGTACTTACCGCAAGAGGCTGTGGAGGAACATATATTTTCATGAGGTTGAGGCTGAAGACCTTCAGGGCGTCAGTTCCTCGCACCTGCATTTGGAACATAAGACTGGTCAATATGGTTACATCATTTTTCTACACTTGACAAGTGAGTTGTACAACAAAGCAAAGGTACAGAAATATCAGATCAGCATGCATGATTGTACTGCCAGTCAAGTGAGTGGGTGAGTGGGCATGAATCATTGTCCTGCCAGTCAATTGAGTGGGTCAGTGGGCATGCATCGTTGTACTGCCAGTCAAGTGAGTGGTTCAGAGGGCTTCTCAGATACCCCAAACATATAAAATAGGTAAAGGGAACACCCATACTTGTGTCCAGTTTGTTTTGTAAGAAAAGGAACAAGCGCTTGTACGTAGCACCATGGTGTTCCTAGATGCTCTGGGGGTGCAAATAGCAGTTTTTGCCCAGTGTATGTTATTACAGTCTAGGGGTAGCCAAATAGGCTAAAGGGTCTGAAGGCAGGCATGACAGGCATTCCAATGCAGCTGTAATGTTTGGGCTTAACTTAGTCGCTGGCTAATGGAGCTGAGTGGAAGCTACTACACGTAGCTCAACAAAGAAACAGTGGACTACATCATTCATCTGTTGTCCCAGTATGGGCAGGTGGTGTGTAAACCATATACCTTACATGCAACACACTCGACACTGCGCATCACTTGGTTCTGATATGAGGTAAATCATCTACATAGCACAAACTCTGGGTCCCCTTTGTTTTCGATTTGTTGGAGTTCAGTTCACCAGTGCTTCTTTTGTTTTCATCCCTTCCCAATATTCAGGTTAGGCAAGTCTATTTAGCCTATTTGGTTACGCCTTTACCGGCTAGACTGTAAAAACACACACATGGGTTTGGGTTGTGAGCCGCCCCTTGTTGTGGCCCTGGGGGTGGGGTATTAGAGAGTACTGTTTATGTTTTGGGCTATGCATGGCAGCTTCTAGTCAGCTCCATTAGCCAGCCACTGGGCCAATCCCAAAGCTCTCAGCTGCATTTGAATGCCCTTTATGTCAGCTTCCAGGCACACTAGCTAGCTACGGGTTTGGCCCAATGGCAGGGAAAGGGAGCAACCTTGAAAGTTGCTACGAGTAGCCCCCAAAATAAACAGTGTGTGACTATCACAATTCAACACAAAAGGCAAAACTATCATGATTTAGTTGTGTGGTGTTGATACCCCTTTTCCAGCGCAAATAAACCATAGCATTTGTTTTAGGCTACGGGCGAGAGCTTCTAGGCAGCTCCACTGCCTGCCTATTCCGCCAAACCGAACGCAACCTGGTGCACCTTAAGGCTGACACAGTCAGATGTCCAGAACTGCTGAAATACTTGGTTAGCATAGTGGCTGGCTCAGAGAGCTGCCCAGAAGCTCCTCACAAATAACGAAAATATAAGCTCTGGTAGAAACGCACCTCCTCTTCCAAAAGTGGCAACTTCACAATGTGGAAGTCCTCATATAGGTCATAGAACTGCAAGGGTGATGGCCACAGACACATAGTCAGACAACTCAATGGTGCATAAGAAGGGTGGCGGAAGGAGGGAGGAGGAGGAGGGAGGGAGGGAGGGGAGAGGGAGGGGGGAGGGGGGAGGGGGGGAGGGAGGGAGGGGAGAGGGAGGGGAGGGAGAGAAGGGATGGATGGATGGATGGATGGATGGATGGATGGATGGATGGAGTGGAGAGGGAGGGAGGGAGGGAGGGGAGAGGGAGAGGGAGAGGGAGAGGGAGGGGAGGGGAGGGGGGGGAGAGGGAGGGGAGGGAGGAAGGGGAGAGGGAGGGAGGGAGGGAATTGGGAGGGGAGGGAGGAAGGAAGGGAGAGGGAGGGAGGAGGAAGGGAGAAAAAGAGAAAAGGGGGAATGAAGAAGAGGGAAAGGAGGAAAGGAGAAACGGTAGAAAGAACAGGAGGAAAGAAAAGAAGTAAAGAAGGAAGACATGGGGGCAGATATGAAGAGAGGGTGGATGGATGGGAGGGGTGGGGGGGGGGGACAGGCTGGTTTGTTAGTTAGATGGTTGGACTAACATATACTTTTTCTTTTCTTGTCTTGTCTTATATCACTGCATTGAATTAATTACCTGGTCCAAATACTTCTGCTGCATTCGCACACGTGCCTCAAGCAATCGGCTTCCTCCAACTGCAGCAAAATGTAGGGCGGGTACACATCAGGTTAATTGTATGGAAGGTGACCAGTGTCTTTACATAGCACCGAGGCGCAGCTAGTAGCCTTCGGGGTGCTACTAGCAGCTTTTTTGACCCCCAAAAATAACACTGTAAGGCTCTGACGTTGCACCCCAAAACACAAAGGTACGCAATGTAGCACTACAAATAAAAGCCTCGTTCACATGTAGCACCATAAATAGTAGCACCATAACTAGTTGCACCATAAATAGTAGCACCATAAATGGTAGCACCATAAATAGTAGCATAAATAAATAGTAGCACCATAAAAAGAAGCATAAATAGTAGCACCATAAATAAAAGCCTGATTCACATGGAGCTATGTAGCTGCCACTACAGGAGGGGGTGGCACAAGCAAGAACACTACACCCGAGCATAGCTTTGCTTTTCGGCTACCAGGAGAAAGGCAGAAAACAAATTGTCTAACAGCTTCAGGCAGCTCCATGAGCCAGGCACTGGGCCATGCCCCAAGATTTCAACATAATTGGAAAGCTGCTTCTGTCAGCTTTCAGATATGCTACTTGGCTTTGAAAATTAAAATGCATCCAGCAGAACTGATACGACCACTGTTTCTTTTTTGGGCTACGCATAACAGCTTCCATCTAGCTCCATTAGCCAGCGACTTTGTCAAACCCAAAGCTTGCAGCTGCATTGGAATGCCTGTCATGTCAGCTTTCAGACGAAGTAGCTAGCTTGAAGTTTTAACCAAAGATGGGTGAAAGGAGCTGCCTAGAAGCTGCTGTGAGTAGCCCCCCAAAGGTGGATACTGCTAACCAGCCGCCTGATGCCTAATGAAGACCTAACCTGACTTTGTCAACAGACCTCCTGATTATCAATAATTGATCTTCATGGTTCCAGCTTGGGAAATTTCAGTATGAGGCTAGCCCTGGACTGTATCATATATAACGTACACACTCCCCGGGAAACCAACCTCCCCTGGCAGCCCTAGACTGGTATCATATCAGTCATTCTACATCATCGTCACGACCTCCCCTTGGCTAGCCTTAGAACTGTATCATCTCAGCACGCTCATCCACATTACCCCGACCTCCCCTCTGAGATAGCCGCATAGAACTGTATATATCAATCTCACAGTCCAGACTCCCCTTGGCTAGCCTTAGGACCGTATCATATTCAAATCCACTACCAGACCTCCCCGTGGCCAGCACCTAGACTGTATCATATCCACCCTCTCACATTACTAGGACTCCATTGCGATAGCCCTTAGACGGGAATTCAAACCACATCTACCCATACCACAAGCACCTAATATTGGCTTCCCCGCCATAGACTTCTATCATATCACATCTAACACACACACAGACCATCCCCCTTGGTCTAGCCCTAGACTGTACTAATATCTACATCTTCACATAAAAGACCTCACCCTTGGCTAGCCATACCTAGACTGTATCATATCACCATCCACATACCAGACCTCCCCTGGGCGCACGAGGACTGTATCATATCACCATCCCAACAGACCGACCTCCCCTTGGCTAGCCCTAGACTGGTATCAATCACATGCTCACATACCAGGACCTCCCCCTTGGCTATCCCTAGACTGTATCATATCACATTCACATACCAGACCTCCACTTGGCTAGACCTAGACTGGATCATAATCACATCTCACATACCAGGAACTCCCATGGGCTAGCACCTAGACTGTTCATATCAACCATCTCACATACCAGAACATCCCCTTGGGCAGCCTAGACTGTCATTATATCACATCCTCAACCACCAGACCCCCCTTGGCTAGTGCCCTAGACTGTATCATATCACATCTCAAATACCAGACCTCACATTGGCTAGCCAGACGTATCATATCATCTCACATACCAGACCTCCCTGGCTGCCCTTCTAGACACGTCTCATATGTCACATCTACATACCAGACCTCCCATCTTGGTAGCCCCTCGACGGTATCATATCACATTGTCACATACCAGGCGCCTGACCCTTGGCTAGCCCTAGTGACACGCCATCATCTAACATCTCCCATACCAGACCTCCCTTGGCTAGCCCTAAGACATGTATCATACACATCTCACATACAGACCTCCTCCCCTTGGCAGCCCTAGACTGTATCATCACATCTCACATACCAGACCTCCCCCTGGCTTTGTACTAATTAGCCCTTAGACCGTAGCAATATCACATCCACAGACCACCACCATCCTACTTGGGCATCATGCCCCACTAGACCTTGGAATTCATATCACATGTCTCACATTACCCACGGACCATGACTGGCCTGGCTAGCACTTAGAACTGTATCCTATCCATGCTACTACCACGACCTCCCCTTGGCTAGCCCTAGACTAGTATCATACACATTGTACACACCAGACCCTCCACCCTTGGCCTAGCCCTAATAGACTGTATATATCAAAATCTCCACATACCAGACCTCCCTTGGACACAGCCCTAGACTGCATCATCTCACATCTCACATGACCCAGAGCCTCCATGGCTACGCCCTAGCCACTGTATCTATCACATTCCTCCACATACAGAACCAGGGTTCCTCTCCTGGCTAGCCCCTAGACTGATCATATCACATCTAACATTACCAGACACTCCCTTGGCTAGCCCTTAGACTGTATCATATCACATCTCACCAACACAACTCCCCTTGGCTAGCCCTATTTAGACGTATCATATCACATCTCACTACCAGACCTCCCCTTGGCTAGCCCTAGATGTATCATATCCCATCTCACTACACAGACCTCCCCCGTGGCGTAGCCCTATGACTGACATCATATCCACATCCCCACATACCAGATCCCCTTGGCTAGCCCTTACAGGACTGATCAATGTAACCTTCTCACATACCAGACCTCCCCTTGGCTGCCTAGATGTATATACACATTTCTTCACATACCAGCCCTCCCTTTGGCCTAGCGCCAATAGGACTGCTTATCTCATAACACAGTCCTCACATACCAGACCTCCCTTGGCTAGCCCTTAGACTGTCTCAATCAAACTACATACCAGACCTTCCCTGGATAGCCTATAGACGGTTAAATACCACATCATCACATTTAACAGCCACTCCCCCTTGGCTTGCCCATAGGACTGACATACAATACTCACATGTACAGACACTCCCCTTGGCTAGCCCTGAGACCGTATCATATCAATCTACAACCAGAACTTCCCCTTGCGCTATGCCTGACTGTATAATATCACAATTTCTGCCACATACCAGACAATCCCCTGGGCTAGCCCAAACTGTAGCAAATCACATCTCAGCATACCAGACCTCCCCTGTGCTAGCCATAGGACTGGATCATATCACATCTCAATACCCGACCTCCCCTTGCGCTAGCCCGAGACGGTTTAGACTGTATCATATCACATCTCACTACCAGACCCTCCCTTGGGCTAGCCCTAGACTGTATCATATCACATCTCACATACCAGACCTCCCCTTGGCTAGCCCTACGAGCCGGTATCCAATCAAACTCACATACAGAACTCGCCGCCCACCTGGCTAGCCCTCTCATCGTATCATATCAACATCTCAACATACCAGACCTCCCCTGGCTACGCCCTGAAGGACCTGTTCCTACTGCACACGCTGTCACATACCCAGACCTCCCCTGTGGACTAGACCCTAGTACCGTATCACATACTCACCATCTCACATTACCAGACCTCCACTTGTCTAGCCCCTCCCTAGAACTGTATCATATAACATGTGATCATTACCCAGACTGTCACTTGGCGGACCTTAGACTGATCACTATCACCAATCCTCAACATACCAGACTCCCTTTGGAAGCCCTCCGGGACTGTTAATCATATCAAATCCTCACATACGCACGACTTCCCCTTTGGCATAGCCCAGCCTGTTATCATAATCAAGAGCCTCATGGCC